>JAQIWX010000026.1:0-41757 GCA_034696785.1 Lepidocyrtus cyaneus | reverse complement strand
GAACCTTTTCGTTCCCAATAAATGGCGTAAAATTGTAGTAGGTAAATAATTTACTTTCTTTTCTCTGTCAACAAAATCAATTAATTTTCAAATAAAGGTTATTGATCTACTTATTATTCTATGTTGGTGTGTTGATGGCATGGATAAATTATAATAAAGTGGTATTCTATTTTTCTGTTAAGAATGGAGACCGGAAGGCGTCAGGAAAGGATATACTGGATTTTGGACTGGATCCCATTCCATATCATCGAGACTGTTTGCGTCATGGCGTCATCCATCATCAGCGTCCTCAACAAGAGGAGAGTGGAGTCCTCAGCTTCAACCAACAAGATTTCCAGCCTTCTTTTCATCGAGGATCCCTTCAACGGTTAGTATCCCGCAGCGGCGCTTCTAGAGTAGAATTTTAAGATTAGATTAATTAAGTTAATTTTAAGTAGTATTTTTTCGCAGAAGATTCTTAAAGGTCAATATTCTGAAGAGAAATGAGAGATTTTTACAACTGTAAATTAGATATAGTAGACCTAGTTTAGTTTTATTCTTATTCCCGTCACATCCCTTTCAATTCTCAATGTATGAAGTTCGAAAGGTCTGGATGCATAAAAATGAAATTTGCATAACTGCCTTCAAATATTTTTTATAAGGCGCTCCGTTAAAAATAGCATAATAATTAATTATTTAAATTAACGTCTTTAAATGGACGGGGAATCACGGAGAATCAGTTTTTTTTACAAATGAGAAGGTATTGTCATACGCTGAATCTGTGATCTCTACCACGAAAAGCTTATTTTTAAAAAGCAAACATAAATCCTGATTTATTGGATATAATGTAACTTTTAATTTAGGTTAGGCAGGTTTAATAGCAGGTGAAACGCTGGGGTAAATGAAATCCCACCACTGCACAGCCAATCTTAGATTTAGACTATGCAACAAAATAGTTCCCAGCTATTGCCTTGCCATATTGGCTTGTGAGATGAAGGCTAATATTGTTTTAATAATGGAATTGTTAACACTTCAAAAGTAAAATTTACAACATGCAGACTATTATGATTGGCACAGCTCTTCATATAATTGAAACAAGGAATTCATAGGAAGATAAAAACACCGAATAACTGTAAATTACGCAGTTTTAGCCATTTTGCTAACATAGTTACGTTTAAGTATGTTCCAATTTCCAATGTAATGAATATATGCTTACTTTAAAATCATTACCATAATTGAAGATAATACATTAGCTTTAAAGAATAATGATTGCAAGATGAAACTAGTACCACTCGTAAAGTATTCTTTTGGCAGCGCCAAGTACAGTAAGTAATCCGCAGTGAAAGTAAAACCTCGGAGGCTACAAATCCAACACAATTTTTTATGAGCAAAGTAGAAATGATTACCATTTCTGACCCATTGATTTTTATAGCGTTTTTGAAAGATGGGATTTTTTTTAAAGTAGCTTAAGTATGCCTTAAATATAAAGTATCGCAGAAATAGGAGCCTAACTCCTCCTTTATAGGTAGTATATGGGAGTATACTTACACAAATTGTAGTTAAATATCATGTTCTGACATGCAAAGACAATGACAAGCCATAGCCTCAGACTAGTACTTTTACAAATGGCGTACTGAAGTTTGTTCGCTTGCCGGCTGATGTTGAAACTTTAGTGGTCAGGATTAGTGTTGCTTACAAAAACTGGAAGTAAGAATTGTGTACTACCTACTACCTCCATTTCTATTCTATTGAGCATTACTTCAATTTCAGTTATTTAAAATCCCCCTGTTCCCAGCCGCCCCAAACTCTTTTTAGCCTTGAGCTTAACAGCTTATTTAGCGTATTTAGATGTATAGGATATGCTTACTCAAAAAATAAAATAAAAATTCAAACACGATACAGTTCAGGAAGAGTAATATGGGAACTCAAGTTGTAGTACCAGACTCGACATGAATTTTATCAACCGTGATTGCATGAGTACTTCACTGGATGAAATCAGGGATGGATTAAAGAGCAAGATCCGTTAAGACTCCTAAACATTCTTTGTGAATATATTTTTTAATGGATGATTAAATGAAGAAGGAAATTATTGTAGACAGACCTTGAGTTACAAGCTCAAGTATGGGTGGGTTGGGTTGACTGATGATAATATCCGGTTGTTATACAATTTAATTTGTACCCGGAAAGTTGCAGACCGTCTATAAAATGCACCAGAAAAAAAATCATTTTTTTTAACTCTGCAAAATTCTGCAAAACAAAACCCCACACCAATCCTTAACTCCTTGGTAAGTATGTTTCAATGTGTGAATATACTTACTCGAAAAATGATAATAAATATTGTACCTTAGTTATATGGGGAATCAAGACGAAGTCTTGGGTTTATATTTTAGCAGGAGGTAATCTCCCCCTTGAAGATGGGATTGATGTAGTTACCTTTAGAAAGTGCGCAACTAAATGATGGTTTTATGCACACATAAACTTACCAAGAATGACCTGACTGATTAATTTTTCATGGGTCAGATGACAAAGCCAAATGTTGAATGCCTTGGTTCAATGTCCAAAGATTTCTGGCCGGTGTTGAAACTTTATAAGAGACATGCCGATTTGCAAATCCTTGCAGAAAATGGAATACGATGCATAATATGCGTATGTATTCACTTCAATACTGTTAAGTGTTTTTTTTCAAAATCTCTGAATCCTTACCTCTGCCATTATAACATAGTATTGTTAGCTACAATGTACGCAGCTTTCGAATAAATCTAGCGGTTGCCAGTTTGGAACATGGCAGAGTGTGACGTGTTATAAAAATTGCAATATTTACTCCTTTTATAAATAGTGGTATTTAATACGCATATTTTGTTAAGTAACTTTCGAATCAAAATTTGGTTTCTTCCAAATTTTTCTTTAGGTACTTCTTTACCACTTAATGGCCATAATTACCTTTTTTTACGTTGACTAGCAAAGTATGTATTGACAGCAGAGTAAGTAAGTTTAAAAATATTCAATCGAGGAGACGACTTATTAAATTCGGTAGGTTTAACGTAAAAATCTCCCGAAAAAAAATCAATGAATAATTTATAGGCTGATCTGATCGATAAACATTTCAGTGTAATGCTTGTCACTGTATTGTATCGAGCGGACAAAAATTGAAAATTTCTGGAAAAGGAAAATTTCTGGCTTGAAGTTTTTATAGAAACTTGGCGGTTCGGAGGGGATGTTTTCGCACTCTCCACCAAACTTATATTGTTGGGAATGCAGGTGTATTCGCTTGGCAGTGATGAGTAAAGTTTAGACGATTTTAGTTCTTTATTAGATATAAATGAATCTGCTCCTTAAACAACACTAAAGATAAACGTAGTTCAACAGTAATTTATATAGTTTTGTTAGTGGTAACTACCTACATTAATTAACAATTGGTAAACATGGATTACACGATAATGCTTTCATACTACAATAATCATAGAAAGTAGCTAGATATTAGCTTTTCGTAACAGATGTAATAACGGGAGCAATTATAGCGAGATGTGTTCTCATTGGAAGCCAGTTAGTGACTTTTTTTAATTCTCATATTTGTAATGCTTTATACATAATTGGGATCCAATCCCAAGTCTGCATTTGCTATTTGTTTCCAAATATTAACTGAACAATGTGGACTAACTAATCCAATCTAACTAAAGTTACCGCTCGTTCCATATATATTGTTTTTTTGTGAACATCCAGTAAGTGGCTTTAAGGCTGGTAAAAAAAGCCCCTCCTCCAGAAAGGTGACGTTGATTAGGACGATGTATGGGGATTTCCAGTTAAAGATCTCGCGCATCCTAAACAATAAGCTTCCATTCTGCGAAAGGACCCACCGCCGTTTGAAAATTGTGTTGACTTTTGGGAATATTTTACCAATTACGCGTCTATATATTTTAATGTTTAAACATACTTACAAACCGCGGAAAAGTTATTGGGTTTTTATCAACCAAGTACAACTAAACCGGGTATTTTACCAATTGATGATAGCGAAATGAACTTAGTTGTTCGTTCAGTATACTAATTCAATGTACAAAGTATACTTACACAGAAAAAGTCGAATTTTATACTTTTTCAGAGTAACGGTATTATGCCAACGTCGGTTTGACTTGAATTTTATCAACCGTGGTTGCATGAGTACTTTAGTATCACGCTTATGTTAGTGTTATGTTTGATTACGTAACACTACTTCATGACATGACTTGCGTTTTACTATATATGGTAAACTCCACGAAATCTGTCCCCTCACGGGCCACGTTTTCCATGGTTGCTTTTGTCTCGTCCACACTCATCCAGCATCAACAATCCTCGATACTATCACTGTATCGGAAATATTTTCACCCATCTCGCGCAAGCTCTGGGTGGTTTTCTCAATAACCAAGTAGGTATCTACTAGGGAGTCCCCTCCTTATGCTTATATTTGGGGTAAGTATGCAAAAATATTTTTTTTGGCCATCAAACTTTCGGCAATTCAAGGTATTGAATATCCGTAATTAGTTTCAAATGAAAAATACTATTGGGTGATGGTACAACATACGAAAGATACCATAGCTCGCTCATGAATTTGACTCACCGCACCTTGACTGGGCTTGTTACATAACGGAATTATCGTCAAATTGCCACAGCAACATGCTAATAAAATTTCTCTTCGAGGCGAAATGAACGGATGTAATAGGATTTTAAATAGCTCCAAGAAGGATCAATCAAGGCGAACCCAATATGGATGTTTAATCCTTTTATGTTTATATTGAAGAATGTGTTTTCTGGGTTACATGGATTAACTGTTCAAGATTTTTACACATTTCTCCTGTCAATTTTCGATTAGAGATTACAAGATAATAAGTTGGGGAGATGCCCTGAAAGGAGCTGGCGCTTCCGATCGTTTGCTCCTACATTTGTTAATGCAAAGTGTTATTGTTGTTTAAATCAGATATTGGGCTGTAATAAACCCCTCCAAACACAGAAGTATTATAGAGAAGGCTTTTGTTGTCGAGTGTAACTTTCTCTTTTTCGCTCTCTTTTCTTGACTGCTGATTTACGGGGATGGATATAATGTCAGCTTTCATCATATTAGCATATTATTCATGATAATCGTACCCATGATGAAATCCAAACGGAAATCCAAAAATATTGGATAATATCCGACAATCATAATAATATGCTTCTTTATTATTTCTATCACTCGTGGTTTATCAAGGAACGGCTCGTAGGGGCTTCTGAAATCCACAAGTCCACAAGTTGTTCTCCATCGCCCGGTTCCTTAAAAACGGCATTATTACGAATGTGAACACGGTGGTAGAACATGTTCCTCATCTAACACAGTGGTGCCTAAATAAAGAGGATTGTGAATTTTAATGACAGCCAATACCATAACATTTGTCACTGTAGTTTTTCTGATATACCTAACATCGCGTTCTTTGTCTTTAATGATTTATAAAGTTGACGCTGTTGCGGAAAGAGTAAGCGAGAATGAGATGATGATGTCACGAAACCTGTTTGATTAGGTGGTTGCGTAACAGCTAAAATAGTTATTATTATTTTAGATTTTAATAAATCTGAACTCCCCACCACCCACTGTATTTTATTTTAACTGCATTTTGATGTACTGAATATAGTTAAAAGCAAACAAAAACAAATTGAATTACCAAGAAGCAAACCATTACAAAAAAAAACAAATTGACAAAAAATTCGATACTGATTTATGCTATTGCTACATTATTGTAGCGTTATCTTTTCAAATCTATTAGCAAAATCTCTATCAGCTTCAAGCCGAGAAAGATTTTAATTTTTTTAAAGAATATAATTAATTTTGTATATTTCAATGTAGTAAATGTACAAATTTAAAAA
The DNA here is from genome assembly GCA_034696785.1 of Lepidocyrtus cyaneus. Lineage (NCBI taxonomy): Eukaryota > Metazoa > Arthropoda > Collembola > Entomobryomorpha > Entomobryidae > Lepidocyrtus > Lepidocyrtus cyaneus. Next base: position 35,913 of record JAQIWX010000026.1, on the reverse strand, counting down.
AGCTAATTCAAGTTAATCGTCTCTGACTATAGTTAACAGTACTATACAGGGACCTCCATAAATAGATTGGAGTAACTTTCATAGCTACTCTACCACTCCAGGTCCTACTTTGTTGTTTAGACAAAGGCTTCCTCTGACGATGATCTCCACAACTATTCCCATAGGCCAGTTTATGCAGTCCTGCTCTAACGAAATCAGCCATGTAAGGGGATGTAGGGAGCGTATCTAGTTTTATTATTATTATCGTTCAAGTCAAAAAATCTTCGTATGTTTATGAATGCCAGGGACGACCGGAAATAAGTTGACACGGTTAAACAATGGTACATGTTTCAGCGTTGCCTTCCCATCCTTTTATGTAATATGGTAAAATGGTAACTGGTATCACAAAACCAAAACGAGCCCCCCTTCCATCATTAAACACTTGTAACAGGATTTTATTCCTATTACATGGTACCAATTGATATATTTTTCCTGCCAACTACAACAATACACCCCAGCAACACTGCCGCCGCTAGAGCAATTCTACAACGGCAATATCTCTTAAGTGTATCCTGGAATGTACAGGGATCATGCTTTATCAAATTTGAATAAATTATACAAAACGATAAGAATATAATTGCGGATTTAAGTAATGTGGTTGAACATGGCCCACAACTGGACCTTTCCGGTGGGTCGTATGTTTTAAATGTACCATAAAGATAGTAATACGGTGGTACAGGGGTAATTTCCATTTTAATATCAGATCAGTCAAACTGTCATATCGACACTGTCACAAGTTTTTAACTGCTCAAATAGGGCTATTGGTGGCAAAGAAACTAAAACGAATACTCAGCCATATTACTAAAGAGAATGAAAGATGTAACTAATAAAATATATTAGAAGGCCCTGTGTGATGATTGGATTTCTAACTCCGAAGGTCCGGTTCGTGTCAAGACTTACGTAATTCTACATTATAAAGTAAGAGAATGATGGACGGTAAACAACATGACATTGTAGACATCTAATTTTTACCATCATCTAAACATGATCCATGGTTATTAGAACGGGTTTCTAGAGATGCACTAGCGTGCCAATAAGAATCAGTAAGCAAAAGAGCACTTTTAACTTGTACTCTGACACTAAAATGCCTGAGAATAACGTATAAATTTAATTCTCAAAAAATATACAAAACATAAAATACCAAAAGTTTGCCAAATTTTTTCGTAAATTTGTATTAACTTTGTAGGAATTTTTGAATCCATATTTTTAAAGTTTGGATTTAAAAAAAAATAATGAAGATGTCTTGGGTACACCAATGTAAATCAATAAGCAATCTAATTATACGCTTGCACTACTGCAGCTGTCAATCATGCCTCTTCTTATTGTGTGTACTTATCATTTTTTTGATGCTTCACACCTTCCAATTCCGTTTATGCATACAATAAGCGATATGACAGGCATATATGTTATAACAATAAATAAATGATACTTATGTAGGGTGCATCCATAGATATATATAATTATTATGCAATATGATTTTTTTATATGATTTAATATGATGAAATAAGCAATATGATTTTTTTAAATAAGTACATGGCCATTAGGTTAATTCATTTTTATCCATTCATCATTATATACTTTATTCCAACATTTTATTGTCCACAATTTTTAAAACTTTATTCATCCTATAATTACGGGAACTAGATAGGACATAAAATATTTTTTTTAATAAATATGAAACAATTTAACGAGGTTAGAAATGTACCTACTACATCCCTCAGGATGGACTACCGCCGCTGCTACTGATGACCTCCGTCTTGCTAACTTCTCCTGCACCGACCCTCCCACCCCGGATTACTCCCATAATAGCTCCTGATTCCACTCTCGTACGTTCAACTGGCAGTCCAGCATCTGCCGCACCAACGTTTTATTACTTGCCCGATTGCACCTGCAATACTCATCGTCCGCATTCCAGGCCACCAAACTCCAGAAAGCCCGGTCCACCATCCACTAGCCCCCTTGACCAGCCAAAACAAAATAAAACAATACATTATTTCCCATTCATCATCATTTTAATTTCCTACTATCCATAATATAATTCCAACTTACCGTCCCGATACAAATCCATGGTTTCCGTTGTGTTATGGCACTGCTCCACATCTCGAATTACTGGATATTTGGACATCCCTGGGACATCCGGAAACTGGCAGGTCAGACAATAATACATAGTCCACCGCCACCGCCCCGTTCCCTTATGTAGCCTCTTTGCCGGAATGACGAATCTTGATCCGCCCCCCGACAAAAAACACTTATAACACGATTTCACGCCAATGACATGATACCAGTTGATATTCTTCTCATGGTCCCTACCTTCCCCCCAGCCCGTCACGGCCACCAACACGATAACTCCCAGGATGAACTTAATCATTTTGCTGCTCCGAACTATTTCTTTTTCCGACCAAAAACAAAAAGGATTGAATTTCTGCACAGAGTTCTAACACACAACACGATGTTATCCAGACCGCTCCAAACAATTGAATTCGCATCGTTCCTGAAATTGTAGCCGCACATATATTCCTTGAGCTTATCTTTGGCAAACAAACTCCACATCTTATCATCGTCCTCACCCCTCATGGATCACCAATCTTCAGTTAGCTCATCAATTTTTCTCTCGTTTCCGTTCCAGCTCCCGTTCCAGTCCTGGACCTCCTTTTCAGAAGCTTTTTCCGAAGACGAGGGATGTCTTGGGTACACCATAGGTATATCAGTTAGGTTCTTAATTAGGTAGTTTAAATATAGGTAAATTAAATTAGGTATCAACTTTGCTACCATCACGACGTCGAGACAGCCACAGACTTTCAATCTGTTCTCGATCGTAATCAGAAAAATTATAAAATAAAAAGTATAAAAAAGTTAATAAATAAGACTAAAAAAGAATTTTCTGTTAAAAACTTCCGATTTTAAAATAATAATTTGGTTATCATTATAAAACATGTAAGCATCAGCCAAGTTATACATATTGTAACAAACATCACAAAGCAAAAGCTATACAGAGTTTACATGTATCTCAATTATAATCAAATCCGTTTGCTTATAAACATAAAAAAATTGTTTGTGGCAAATTATTTACTTGACATTTTACATAAATGTCTGAATGACTATGTTTACATTTCATTTTAACTAATTTACTTATAACGTACAGTTTTTAGATAAGATAAACTTTTTTTCTTTTGACTTTGTTGTCGAGAAAGAGTGTAATTGGATCAGATTTTGATATATCTCAGAAATAAATCTCATGTGTAGATGAAATTTTAGGTTACATAAGCGAATTAATTTGTTTCTCGATAAAGCTGGATAACATATTTAAGATGCTTTGCTCTCTCTATCTTTTCTTTGAAAAGTGTTATTCGGTTAAAATAATGAATAAATGGTTAGGTTAGGATTGCCATTGCAGATTTTTTTCTCATGTTAGTACTTGTTTGGAGATAAAGGTTCGTTCACAACATGGCTGCATTTCATCAGAGTTTTATTGATGGTGAGATCTTTTCAACTTATACGTGGGAATGGGTAATTGAATAGTTAATGGCGTAGTGGACTATTGAGGTCGGTTCACACCATTACGCATATGGGCATAAGAAAGTTTCTTTTTTCAGAGAGTTTCGAAAATTTTAATCTTTCTCGTATAGGCATTATTTTTGTCTGTCTGACATGACCATCTGTTTCAATTACAATTATGGTAATACTTAATTATTTAAATTTTAAATATGACTGTGCCTGAATTTTTAAATTTCTCGTTATTAAATTTAGCAATTTACTCTCTTCTTATTTAGCATAAATTATACCGCTACAAAAGGGTTTTGCACCTGTGGGTGTACGATAAAATCATAATATAATTTTGGGTCTTTTCCATTTGGGAATGACTAGAAAAAGGGAATGGTTATTATGTCTAAAATGGATGGGGTGTCGTTTTCTAAATAAATTGTAATTTTAAGCTTAGGAGATATGTCCATCCCCCTTACCTTATGCATCAGTAAATCTGTAAAATACAATCATAAAATAAGTATTGTTATCATTACTCCCATAGCTCACTTCATCCAAATGTATTCCTATGCAAAAGGGAAACTACTTACGAGTCGCATGTTGGAGATATTGATAGGTCTACTCTCGGCTTCTAAATTCAGAAGCGCAATTGTTTCTCATCAACACGACATGTAGAGCGTATATTTCCGGGGAAGTAAATGGCCAGAAAGGTGTCCGGGTGCAAGCCAAGTTAAATGCTTTGCTGATCAAGACTCTTCGGGAGGAGAACACCAGGACAGCCTAGGAAAAACATACAGAAGAAAATCATTAGAAATGTTTAGCTAGAAAGCAATTAATTAAAAAAAAGTAAATATTTTATAAGAATAATATTTAAACTCGTTAAACACAGAAAAATAAATAGGTTAATAAAAATTCTTACCGATTTTCCGTGTTCAGACATTTGTAGCAAAACAACTGCTGATCCAAGCTAAATTCGATCACAGGCGTAGAGAACACACTATCATGTTCCCTACTAAGGTGAAGGAACTCGTTATTCTCTCTCTCACCTGACTCAGTCACGTCAAAGAACCAAGGCTCTGTAATATTTGTCGGAGGATGCACGGCATTAACAAACTTTGAGATTTAAATTTTAGGGGTTGAAAAAGAAATTCTAGAAAAGAGGAACGAAGAAATATATTAAAGAAGAAAGAATGGAAAGACGGGGGAATCTATTCCGATAAGGTGGAATCCACTCCCATCAATCCTTCTTTTAATATTCTTCGCTGAAACACTATTTAACCTTACAGATTGCTTCACTAGTGTCAGTGTCAGTTGCTTTCTAGAGAACCGAGACGGCATTCATGATGTACTGGTAGAAAGAAAGTTATAGATAATACATAATGTAGCAGAAAGTTTATTTCAAATTATATAACTTTCTAGTTTTGATAAGGCTGCAAAAATTATTATTTTTCTCGCTGTAATCAATGTTTACGCCCCGTTGTATTTTCTTTTAAGTATACTTTGATGCACAAAATATGCTTATTATCAACAAATTATTTAAAAAACTTATTGTCAAACATTTCGGAAATGATAAACGTTGCTGCTACTTAATTGTCGCGTTATCAAATCTATTAGCAAAATCTCTATCAGCTTTATGCCGAGGACGATTTAAAATTTTCGCTGAGAATTAGGATCTATTATTATAAGTATATTTCAATGTAGTAAATATACTTAATTATAAAAACTAAGTCAAGATAATCTATATAATAATAATAATAATTGCGCTCTTTGATTGGAGAGACCTCGAGCTGAGGGAACAACCTGGTTCTCTCACTGGAATCTAGCTCCAAGGTGGTAGTGGCGACCATGGCGGCGGTGCCGGGGAGGACTGCGGCCATGTCATTGTATCTATTAACTTTTGGACAAAGAACGAGGGCTTTTCATGTGGATTAGTATAATTCGCTCTTGTCTGATTCAACAATCCTCAACGCATCTTCCTCTCGGTTAAAGCATCAAATCCGGAGGAGGAAGGGGGCGAAGGGAGGAGGAGGAGGAGGAAAATTAAAGATAAAATTTTCAAAATAATCGCCATTGGGATGGCTGATGGCTGGGACCACATCCCGTTTTCTGAGAGTCTGTCCCCAGACTTCTGTAAAATGTATGATAACCAGTGTGCATTTAATGAAGTATTACCTCCTAGAGGTGGCTGGGATCATCGCCTGAAGAAACGATGTCATCCAACTACTTAAAATCGGGATTACCATGAACCCGGGAGGTGTAGGTGGGCAAGGATGCTCCAAGAGGATAACACCGCCATTAATACTACTACCTCTTTTCTCGTTTACTATGCAAAATATGTAATACAAAATAATATGACGGAACTTAGGTCACGCTCATTTTATTTATCACAAGTATTTACCATTGATGAAGAAGGAAAGCCGAGGAGGAGTTGGAAGACGAGTTCCGTGTAGTTTTCGAAGCTACGTCCATCCCGCTTTCACTTCCGCCTAAATTAAGTTACGATTAATTATAATTGGGGGGTATTTTGTTCCAAAATGTTATCAATTCAGTTTGTCCAGGCTGAAAGAGCAGCCACTGAAAGGAGTATGCATTTGGGTGAAAGAAAAACGGAGGAGGCTCTGTGAAGGGTCACGGTAAACTCCGTTCAGAGGACATTTCGGACTGGAGTTTGGCGTGTGGACCTTAATCAGAGGTTCCGTAGGGGATCATTAAACTAAAGAGACTTGCTCTAGAATAAGTATATCTAAAGGCAAGCGGAGGATATACTGGGGGAACAAAGATGGCTCAATACATCTATGTCGCATCCAGAATTAATGTCTGAGCTGAGAGAAGTAGAGGAGGCTCGGACTCGAAAATGTTTATGTCATAATATTTTAACATTGCCATGCGCTACCTTAGCGCCCGTTGTTACATGACATGTGTGACATGAAAAGAATTATTCGATCCGCTTACTAATTTCGGTGGGGGCCTTAAATGAATTCTTCTTAAAAGATCTGGGAAGAGTTTTCCCATTACTGATTGTCAGCAGTTTTGTTTCATACACGCTAACCTGATTCTTGGATGACGGGCGTCATCACAGCAATCTGATGGCATGTGTAGACTTAACAATGTTCACTTATGGCCTTCCAAGATGATCTCATCATCCTCATCTTCCTTATCGGAAGGAGGGATTGCGTGCTTGTCACCTGAGCTTTTTCATGAAAAGCGAAGGGAGTACTAATGATGATCATTATGGAGGAGGTGAATGTGGGGGAGAAAGTAATTTCAGATATATTTTAAATGAAATTATAATTATCTTAAGACATGGTCTAGGAATTAGTGTGTTCCTTATAATTATAATGGAAAGAGGAAATTACGTACCAAAAATCATCAAGGCAATGACAACTGAAGATTGATACGAAAGTGAAGTAGCACGTGAAGGAGTCATTTTCCGTTGGGGAACTTGACGAAGTCAGGAGGGATATGGAAGAGCAAACTGAGACTCCTTTTAAATTTATGTGATTATTATCACAATCACCTCCACTTCGAGGTGGCTGTGTATTTTCCATTACTATGTTTTGTCTGGATTCTTAAATTAGAAAGTTATCCAGTTGGGATATTGTTATTGCCAATAGGGTTTCATGAACACATAAATAATTTACCAAAGGCATTGCGAAACAATTATGAAGAATGACGACAGAGCATGAGCCGGGTCAGCTCCTCAATCCTTTGTGCCGAATTAACAAATGGGACGAAACTACGAAATCTAATGTTAAAGTAGATTAGTTAGGTAAGTTAGATTAATGGCAATTCGTAAACAATTTTATTTCCTAACTGTAGCTCTGTTCCTAGCTCAGTGAATATAACTTTTAATATGTAAATCTGTTTTAAAATAGGGCTCTCCTAAATTGGGGAGGCCAAGGGGCACGGGAGAGAAGCGAAGCTGGGCCGAGCCCAAATATAATAATTTGTTCCACTGAGGATCCCCGAGAATTTACAAGTTTCTCAAGGGGGAGGCACATATATTACCTGTAAAGTGCCCACCAGTGAGCCATGAGCATGTGGTATCACTGGAAATGGTCGTAGCCGGGCGTAAAGCCGGGGACCATTTATTATATCAATCCATCCAAATTCCATCTATTGAGAGATGATAGGCACAATCCGAATCCGAACTGTTTGCATGAAGTGACTTCGTCAGAAGAGAGTCATTTCAAAACTCAAAACTAAATCCGAAACTAAATCTTCCTTCCTTCGGGGAAAGGTATATACCTTGCCTGTTCCCCGCTTCCTTCTCCGACCAACGGTGGCCTTGGCTCCGCCAGGCACTTCCGAGGGACTAGGGAGGACGAGGAGGGAGCCGGCTTGAGCAAACCGGGATAAAACTTTGAGGTCAAGCACAAGAGCTGGAAGGAAAGTCCTTCCGAAAGAGAAATTGGGAAAGTGCTGAGCCGCGCAGGATGCTCTAGCAATGTTTTGCATACGAAGTCATGCTTATTTAAATCAGAGATTATATACACCAATATCATCACATCAGGATGATTTTTCAGTAGCCCGAATTTTCGGAATAAAACGTAACCGATAATGGATCGGATGTCCGAAATTGATTAAAATATTTGGGAATTAAATTTATAGTATAAAAGTATATAGTCCCTAAAGTTCCGGCTAGTTACTGTTATCTCCGAACTTTATGCTCGGAGGGGGGACGGAAAGAGAAAACGTAGTCAATTAACAAAACCTTTTTCATAATTGGTTGTAGAAAAGAATTGAAAAGTGAAAGGAGACATTGATATGAATTTTTAGGGAAGGAAAAAGGGGCTAATCGGTGGACCAGAAAGGCGTCTGGAAAGGATATTGTGATCCATTCCCTATCACCGAGACTGGTGGACAATCGGCCGGTGTGAGTCTATTTATACATTTTTTTTTTAAATTTGTAAAACGGGGCTAAGGATTTCGTTTTACCTCCATTTCTGCGAAAAACAAATGGAGCCTGATTGGGCGTAATGTGCTTGTGAATTAGCACTTAACCGGAATTGCTCTGAAAGAAACCGCATGTGATCATTATCATAACTACCTTCCCGCCAGGGCGGCCTAAACTGACTTTCTAAATTTACTCGGATTGGGATTTTTCCCTTGGTTTTTTTTTGGATTAGTTAAATGAGCTATTATGCGTGTTTCCGTAATCTTCCTACTTTGAAGAGCGGAATTCATTTTTGATAAAATGTTATTGTAAGGGTTTCGTTTGGCAGGGAATGCAATAATAGAAGACACAACTGCCACAAATGCTTTTTTTGTAGAATGAACCTTATCGCTTTATTCCCTTTGGATATCCTACCTTGGAACGAGAAAATATGATGATGGAGTAAGAAGTGAGGGTCACTCTATATTTAAGTAGACGAATCGATAAAATGAAGAGAAAATAAACATGAGAAGTACGAAAATTGTCAGAGGACACGATAGGAAAAGAACTTTGAGGAGAAAAATAAAAGGTATCATTTTACTCTATCAAATAATTTTGTGAATTGTGAAAAGAAACTTATCTCAGGATGGGATGTTCCTTTAGGATCACGATGCTGTTATTGGGGCAGGAGGAGACACGATGTGTGGGTGAATAACATACCGCACACGTCCCAGGCCTGGAGAAAGGAGGACGAGAAGTGAAGAGGTCGAGCCAGGTCTGGCATCCCTCTAAATAAACTTTTATGGGGTACTTGAAGACTTCGTCTTTTGTCACTTTGGTAGGTGGTGGAAATAATGTATATTTTCTTTTCACTTTAACAAGGGTATCAATAGAAGCTCTTCGTTGCGCTGGTGCTTTTTGCTAACTGATTGTCTAGAAGGACAAGCAATCTTCGCAACCGCTAAATTTTGGTGTATCCTCCCCCTCCTCCGTCCTAACCTCCTCCGTCTGGATCCCCTCCCGGAGCAGCTCATCCCAGGACCTCGAAGAGGCCCTCCAGGATCCTCTGATGGAACGGCTTGAAAACCTCAATTCCCATAGCCGTCAAATTCTTCGGAGGAAGAAACTCATTCTCCTCCGCCCAGTCCCGCCCGTGCACCAATTCCGGAAGCCCTGCCGTCCCCTCCGTCTCTGGAAACAGCAAGTACTCCGCTGAAAATAAAGAGGAAACAAAACAAAAGAAGATTAGTATCAACGTCATGCCATCCAACTCATCATCACCTCACCGTTCTACATCTACATCCACATAAAGAAAGCATTGGAAGTTAACTGAACAAATAATACAATTTTGAGACTCACCTTTATGGAAGGCGACATCGCCCATCGAGTAGTTGCGGTGCACAAAGAAGTGACCGCAGGCGTCCTCGTTGACCACATAGTGAAGGATCATAGCCGACCTCCTGGCCAGCCTATTGGAATGAGGAGGAGCACAAATCAATTGCGTCTCCTGGCTGAACGGAACATACGGAGATGGCAACACGTACAAGGTCATGGCAACATCCCGGATGCATGACCTGCAAAAGATTTTTTCCTCAAAATCTAGCGTGTAATACGCTGCCCCTCCCGATGGCCGCCGCTGCCGTGACACCGCAGCCGACTCTGGCCAGGAACCGAGGACCACCAACAGAAAAAAAATGGCCACCTTCATTTTGTCCCTCAGCAAGTAACCAACGACTAAAATTAGACAGACGCCGATTAAAACAATCAACATTAAGAAAATTAAAACTCCACGGACACTCTCTTGTCCATACATGATTTCAGAGAAAAAAAAAGTTTTTTGAAAACAATTCAAATACCTTCAAAGAGAAGAATTCCCAATTAGGAGTTGCGAACTTCAACTTCACTTCAAACAAACAACAAAGTAACAGAAAAAGAAGATCGGACAGAACACGGATGAAGACTCTTTCCCATGTTCTCCACCTTTTATACTTTTTTTGATAAGTCCTCATGACTGTGACCATCACGACAACATCATATGACAATCCAAAGTTCCAAAAGATTTTGCAGACAATGCATTTTCTTGAACAAAGTTCGATAACATTTCAACCATAGAAAGCTGAAAACAAAATCAAAATAAGACTCACAAGGAGAGTCTCTCAACGGTAATACTCTGATCCCAACTTTGAAAATCATCATCATTCCTAATTACTACACAACTAAAACAACAAGGACTCCATAGACCTTTCTTCCTCCCACATAATCATCTTCCATCTCTCATCATCACTTTCAAGTTTGAAATTATTCCCCCACACCATTCCAAAAAGCAACAAAATCCGTAGAACACCCCAACCGCATTCCCTTATGATGACATCATTTCGTTTCAAGTGCAAAAAATGCAATTCTGCATTTTAAATGCATTCAACATTAGGTCAACATCCATCACTCAAAATCATCATCATCATTCGTCCCATCCCCAACAACAGCAGCAGCAGCAGCAGCTCAGCATTCATCATCATCAAGTGGATCCCATTCATTATCCTTTTTTCCCACTTGACTTCTTCTCATCCTTTCCCTTTCTTTCCATTCCCTATGTAGAAAAATTCAATGATAGTTAAGTAAGTTAAGCCATCTGGCTATAGGCAAAATATTATGATAAGCAAATTCTATTCAATAGAAAAAAAACATTTAATAATTTAGCAATATACTTTATGCCTTGTGGCACCCATATAAATTTACTAGCAAATAAGTATCACATCTTTATATAGCTTTAGCCTCTCCTTCTGAAAGGCATAACAAACTTTTTTTCTTTAAGTATATGAGATATGATATAGGATTCATGGATTCATTCAGTGAAAATGAAGTAACAGCAATAGCGACTTGCACCCGAGACGAGCGAGAGTAGAGACCGGAGACATCTGGTAAAGAAAGTTCAGACTTTCGATGGAACTCAAGTTCACATCGGGAGGCTGTTAGCGCATACGGAATTCACACGGTAGAGTGAATTCACGGCCATTTGAAAGATATGAATCAAGGAAATTATATGATAATGAAGTGTAGAAAAAACATGTAGCGTTAATTAACTTTTCTTATGTAGTTCTCATCAATTATAAAGTAGTTTTAATATAGAAATAAGTTCTTATAAATAGAGGTAATTCGACCAAATGTAACTAGGTTAGTTTTGATAGTAAAAAGGGTAAATACCCGCCAAAATCCAATCTCCCGATTTCGGAGTTTACTTTATCTCGGTTTCTTTTATTCCTCATAATCATCCAGCCCCAGGTGGGCCTAGCACATCTATAAAAGATTGAATTAGATAAGGAACTGCAGCATTAAGGTTTGCCGTATGGGTGCAGATGGGTTCGGAGGATTAAAAGAAACCGGAGCAAAGAAAACCCCGAATACGGGAGGATTGCATTTTGTTGGGTGTAAACCCTTTTATTATGAAAACTGTCTTGTACGTACTCCATAGGCACATATTTTAGGTTATTAAATAGGTATTTACATAGGCAATATAAATTAGGTAACTATTGGACTACCACCACGACCAGACTACCAACAGTCTTCATTCTCTTCTCTGTCGCTCTGGGGATTGGAGTGGTAGGTCTTCTTAAACTTTAGTTATCTTAGGTTCCCTTTTTGTATAAAATTATTGTCTGAAAAACATTATTACTACAAAAATTATAAAAACGAAATAAAAAGACTCAGAAATTTTCTGCTATAAAATTTTCAACGTTCATCTTTCTATTTAATAAATCATCAAAACAAAGTAACTTCACGTAAGTTATACAAAACTAACCTAAATCATAATGTGTGAATTACAGCTATTTATAAGGAGGATTTTATACGCTAAAACTACTTTATAATTGATGGGAAAATACTTAATAAAGTTGGAATTAAAGCTACGAAGTTTTCCTTCATTTCATAATTAATTTCTATCCTTGATTATACATTCTTTTTAGACAAAGGTTTTCCCACTGTGTGGGAAAACCACTATCACCTATGATAGGTCCCATACTGGGCTGTAGATTATTCGGGATGAAAAAGAAACGGGAGAAAAGAAAAACCGAAATCGGGAGCATTGGATTTTGCTGGGTATAGACCCTTTTAATATCAAAACTAACCTGGTTACCAAGGTGGAAGTTACTTCTATTTATAAGGAATTAAATTGCTTACAAACTACTTTACAATTGGTGAGAAATATCTAAAATATAACAGAACTAATTACAATTCATCTTTACGTCTGGGAACGCTATCAATGCTATCCTTGGATCATTCGCTTTGTTCATGTTTTCCCATCGCAAATAATGAGAAAATCCGCGTTCTCTAACAGCCCTCCGATGAAAGAATTTCTTTCCATAGAAGTGAACTGTTAAAATACTAGATGGCTCCTGTCTCTTCTCTCGCTCGTCTCGGGTGCAAGCTGCTATTGCTGTTACTATACCGTCAATCATAAAACATATACCTAAAGAAAAAAAAAAATTTGTTGAGCCTTTCAGAAGGATAGGCTAAATATACTTATTCTCTATATTAAAATTGTATAGGTGCCACAAGGCATAAACTAAGTTGCTAAATTATTGTATCTCTATTGATTAAAAAATGAGCTTATCACTATCGTAATATTTTGTCTATAGCCAGATGGCTTAAATTACATAAATCTTACTTATCTGCTTATCTACTCACATAATTCTATTTTTTTTCTCTACATGGGAACGGGAATGAATGAATGAATTGGATAGAATTGAGTGGATGGAAAAAGGATAAGGAATGGGATCCACTTGATGATGATGAGTGTTGAGCTGCTGCAGATGAGGATGGATGAAATGCAGATGCGATGAATGGGTTGATAGATGGATGTTAATTAACCGAACGTTGACTGCATTAAAAGTGCAGAGCTGCATTTTTGCACTTGAATTGATGTCATCACGAGGGAATGGAGTTGGTATGATTTTACGGGTTTGGATTACCAATGGTGTAGGGGAACATCTCCAAATTTGAAAGTAATGATGAGAGGTGGAGGAGGATTATGTGGGAGGAAGAAAGGGTTGCTGAGTCCTTGTTGTTGTTGTGGTCATAGTCATTAGCAAAAGATGTTGAAAGGTTGAAATGATCTTGAATTCCGGATCATTTCTGAACAGTTGAGAGACTCTCGTTGTGAGTCCTTTTTTTTGCATTAGGTTGAGTCCTTTTTTGTTGCAGCTTTCCGATGTTTGAACTTTGTTCACAAAATATGCATTGTCTGCAAATCTTTTGGAACTTTGGATTGTCTCATGATGTTGTCATCGTGATGGTCACAGTCATGAGGACTGATCAAAAAAAACTGTTACTTATCTGAGGATTGGATGATCCTTGAGGGTAACGACAATGATGGGGCACTTCGAGACCGTATGGTTAGGTGAATAGCAAGAGGCGCATGTCCCCGGACGGGGAATGGGCGGCTTGGAAGTATACATGTCTAACCATGTTTGAAAACCCTCGAGATATATTTTTATAGGGAATTTATAAACTGAATCCCTTACAATTTTAACGGGGGGAGGGTGCTCTCGATAAACTGTTTGCACTGGAAAATTGTTTTCCTCCATTTATCTGTCACTATCAGAACTGAACTTTGAATATGGTTTGATTCTACTCAGGCACAGGTAAACTAACTTCTTCGGAGGATTGTTGGCGACTGACAAGTTTTTTTGCACAACAACCTTTTTTGTTTTTTTTCTAGCAATTCGCTACTTTTGTATTTTCTGAGAGAATGACCGGCAGTCGGTTGACAGGTAAAATCGTAATCGTATTTTTTTTCTTGGATTCTATGCCTGTATGATAATTATGTTGAGCTAAGAGACTCGGAGGCTTGGCTCGTTCGCAAGCTGTCGCTTGAGCCCTCCGTTGCCGTAACATTGCAGAAGATTCTGGCCACACAGCCAACACCACCAACAAGAAAGCAATAACCAACTTCATCCTGTCCTTATGATGATAAATCCCAACTGATACTACACAAAATACAAAAAGAAGAACAATTAAAACAAGAACCAATATCCTCTTCACGATTAACAATCCCTCCAACAAAGCCATGATCAAAATGACTGGAAGAAAATATTTGGACTTTAAATGTTCATAAAGAAAAAAAACAAAACGATTTCACTAACGACAGCCCTCCGATTAAAGAACTGAGTTCCATCGAAGTGAACTGTTAAAATACCAGATAATTAGGTAAATTGAGAAAAGAAACTTATCTCAGGATGGGGTGCTCCTTCAGTATCACGATGCTGTTACTGGGGCATGAGGAGACACGATGTGTTGGCGAATAACAAGCCGCACACGTCCCAGGCCTGGAGAAAGGAGGACGAGAAGTGAAGAGGTCGTTTCGAGGATTCTTTGGTGGAAAGGTTTGAAGACTTCCACGCCTAGTGAAGTCAGGTTCTTCGGTGGGAGACCAAGGCCGGGAGACCCGCCGTCACCTCCGTGGCTTGGAAGAGGGAATTAATCGCCGGAAGTGCGGAGTTAATCAGCAAGTATTCCGCTAGACGATAGAAGAAACAAAGAGAAGAAAATTAACATCATCATTCATCATCAATTAACATCTATTAAAACGAAAATTTGGAATTTGAACAAAACGTAACCTTACCCTTGTAGAAGGCAACATCCCTCATGGGATCTTAGGACGGAAACGGGGAGGGGTAGAGCTGCGCATGGTCGATAGAAGGTATAATTTACTCTGTATGTTTGATTAGGAGGAATGAACTCGAGTATTGTTATAACATGCGGGGACGAATAGCTTATTGTTGTATCGTAATAAGGATTGGAAATATCCAAGTCGAATAGACTCAGAATGTTAGGAGCTTGCTGAGCTCGGCAATGGGGATCATCCTTGTTATCTGGATTTTGATCCTTGTGTAGGGTTTCAGACGGTGGGTCTGAAATATCTTGGGGACTGAGCTCTTTGGGCATTTCTGGGGATTGGAGGGTGGCTTTTGCAGTTGGTACGCGGCTATTCTCTCTCGTCGTCTTGGAAGGGAGCCCAGTCCCAAGTTCATTTATTGTATCAATTGCGGTTGAGGATGGGCTGGCTGTTGCTCCAGCACACGGTAGAGGAGGCTTAGAATTAGTGTTATTGGTTTCTGAGTCTTCCAATGTAGGAGACTCAGCAGAGTTAGTGTCGAACAGATTATTGAAAGTAATTAAATCCTTATATGCGTAATCGGTAGAACTAATTATGTTGTTGTGATAATCTTCATCGATAAGGTAACTAGGAGAAATGGATGGGGATGGATAGGGAGGAGTGGAAGTGGCGGACACGCTTTCAGAATTGGGATAAAGAGGTGCGGATGTCGGCAGTAAAATTAGTTCTTTAAGTTTATTGTCTGCCATTATTAAATTGAGAGTGTTGGATTCGATATCCACAAAGACAGGTAAAGTCTCCATTTTAATCATAGGTATGTAATCTAATAAGTTGTAAGGAATTAATTGAGCCGTGTTGGGGAATAATAAAATGTATTTCAGGATTTTAATCCATACGGCATGGGGCAGGGCAGGAAACCTGACTTGGTAGTAGTTTGTCCAAGACAAACAAAATGGATGTGAAAGAATTGGGCTACTATATTTTGATAAGCTCATTGATTCGTTTTGGGATAAGGTTATATGTTGAAAAAAAAAATTCAGGAAAATGGGAATTTTGAATGATATAAGTTTGGGAAATGATAGGAATTGATAAGGAATTTGGATAGCTGAAGAGCAAGTATGGATAGTGGAGAAATGACAGGATGATGAATGATTATTTATGTTTTGATTCTTACGATTGCTGGTTTGGTCGGGCAGGGGTGATGTGAAACTACGCAATCACAAACTTAAGCACAGTGGTAATCACTTTTATTGTTGCTTATTCTTGTTTGAATTTGTTGTTTTGAAAATGGCTGAGGTTGAAAGATAAAATAAAATATTTTTGGAACTATAAAACTATAACTGGAAGCACTGATTATATATTTAACTAAGTGTATATATATATTAGGCTAGAGGCTATTATATGTAACTAGATTAGGCACAATAATCACTTAAACATATGAAGCACAAGAGTTTGTCAAAGTTTCTGAGGAATGTTCCTCGCAATGGACTACACCGCCGCCACTGATGACTTCAATCTTGCTACCTACTCCTGCACCGGCCCCCCACCCCGGACTATTCCCATATTAGCTCCTGATTCCATTCGCGTACGTTCAATTGGCAGTCTAACATCTGCCGCATTAACGTTTTATTGCTTGCCGGATCGCATCTGCAGTATTCATCCTCCGCGTTCCAGGCCACCAGACTCCAGAAAGCCCGGTCGACCATCCATTTTCCCCCTGAAACATCAGAAACAAAACAAATAAAAAAAACATTAAATTCCCATTCCTCATGATTTCAATTGCTATTCTCCATAATTTCCTTATCACTTACCGTCCCGATACCAATCACTGGTTTCCGATGTATTGTGGCACTGCTCAACATCTCGGATGACTGGATACTTGGACATCCCTGGGACATCCGGAAACTGGCAGGTCAGACAATAGTACATTGTCCACCGCCACCGCCCCGTTCCCTTGTGCAGCCTCTTTGCCGGAATGACAAATCTTGCTCCGCCCCCGGACATCAGACACTTGTAACATGATTTCACGCCTATGACGTGATACCAATTTATACTTTTCTCGTGATCCCTACTTTCCCCCCCGCCTGTCACGGCCGCCAACACACAAACTAACATAATGAACTTAATCATTTTGCTGATTGAAAAACAGGAAAACAGAACTTGCAGGAAAACAAAAAGAATTGATTTTTTTTTACACTTCAAACCAATTCTATCAATTCAATATCAAATCTATCCAATCAATTCTAAAACACGAAACCGTGTTATCAGGTCCGCTCCAGACAATTGAATACTCATCATTTCTGAAATTTGCAGCCGCATATATCTTCCTTCAGCTTATCTTTGGCAAACAAGCTCCCATTCTTATCATCGTCCTCATCCATCACGGATCATCCCCCTTCAGGTAGCTCATCAAATCTTCCGTCGTTCCCGTTCCAGTTCCCGTTCCAGTTCCCGTTCCAGTCCTGGACCTCCTATCCAGCCGATTTTTCCGAAGACGAGGGATGTCTTGTACGTACTCCATAGGCACATATTTTAGGTTATTAAATAGGTATTTACATAGGCAATTTAAATTAGGTAACTATTAGACTACCACCACGACCAGACTACCAACAGTCTGCATTCTCTTCTCTGTCGCTCTGGGGATTGGAGTGGTAGGTCTTCTTAAACTTTAGTTATCTTGGGTTCCCTTTTTGTATAAAATTATTGTCTGAAAAACATTATTACTACAAAAATTATAAAAACGAAATAAAAATACTCAGAAATTTTCTGCTATAAAATTTCCAACGTTCATCTTTCTATTTAATAAATCATCAAAACAAAGTAACTTCACGTAAGTTATACAAAACTAACCTAAATCATAATTTGTGAATTACAGCTATTTATAAGGAGGATTTTATACGCTAAAACTACTTTATAATTGATGGGAAAATACTTTATAAAGTTGGAATTAAAGCTACGAAGTTTTCATTCATTTCATGATTAATTTCTATCCTTGATTATACATTCTTTTTAGACAAAGGTTTTCCCTCTGTGTGGGAAAACCACTATCACCTAACACCCCCCCCCCCCTCCGTCCTATCCACCTCCAGGTAGCAGATCATCCCAGGACCTCGAAGATTCCCTCCAGGATCCGCCTTTGGAACGGTTTGAAAACCTCCACCCCGAGAGCCGTCAAGTTCTTAGGCGGAAAAGACCTATTCCCCTCAGTCCAATCTCTTCCATGGACCAAGGCTGGGAGCCCCACCGTCACCTCCGTAGCCGGGAAGAGGAAATTGATAGCTGGGAGAGCCGAATGTATTAACAAGTACTCCGCTAAAACAGGAAAAGAAACAAAAGAGAGAAGATTAAAATCATCATCATCCTACATCAGTACATCAGTACAAAAAGAAAAAAAAACATTTTTGGAAATGGAAAAGAAAACTTAACATTTACCTTTATGAAATGCGACGTCCCCCATCGTGTAATTTCGGTGAACGAAGAAGTGGCCGCAGGCATCTTCATTCACAACGTAGTGAAGGATCAACGACGCCTTCCTCGCCAGTCGGTTAGAATGGGGCGGAGCACACACCAACAGCGTTTCCTCGCTAAAAGGTACGTAGGGTGACGAAAGCATGTACACCGTCATCGCAGCGTCCCGGATGCAAGTTCGACAGAAGATCGCCTCTTCAAAGTCGAGAGTAAAATAAGCTGCTCCCTCCTGCGCCCGCCGTTGTCGCAGCATCGCGGAAGACTCAGGCCAGGAGCCGAGAATAACCAACAAAAGAACAATGACAATCTTCATTTTATGCTTTAGGAGATGACAGCAAACTAAAACAAGACAAAAGGATACCAAAACAATTATCAACAAGAAAATTAGGACTCTCCGCTAGCTCACACGCACCCTCCGTGATCATCACTATTCAGTTCAGTAGAATTCAATTACAAACTAATAGTAAAATTAGATCCAACCTTACCCAACGGCCACCGACAGTACACTGGCTTGTGGATGGCCGTTGAGGACGGTTATGCATTTAAAGCGTACCTGGCAATTACCTAAATAGAGTGCCTTAGTATACATAAGACACAGTAGACATAAAAATGTACTTAAAACCGAGGTAGATTTTAAGTATTTTCTTCTCATATAAAACAATTAATGAAAAATATTCAATATATTTTGGAAACTTCTAGGCCGAGATTTCTCGATAGGGATGCCTTGCCATTGTTGCAGCTAACCACACATGTGGTTCCTGATAGCAAGCGGATTCCTCGTGCGTTTTGTCGCATACTAAAAATTAATCAAAATGATTGGCCCCTTGTGTGTATGCAAGATCCCACCGTGTGATGCGTTTCCACCTGATAGGCCCACCTGGGGCTGGATGATTATGAGGAACAAAAGAAACCGAGATAAAGAAAACCCCGAAATCGGGAGCGTTGGATTTTGGCGGGTATTTACCCTTTTTACTATCAAAACTAACCTAGTTACATTTGGTCGAATTACTTCTATTTATAAGAACTTATTTCTATATTAAAACTACTTTTTAATTGATGCGAACTACATAATAAAAGTTAATTAACGCTACATGTTTTTCTACATTTCATTATCATATAATTTCCTTGATTCATATCTTTCAACTGGCCGTGAATTCACTCTACCGTGTGAATTCCGTATACGCTAACAGCCTCCCGATGTGAACTTGAGTTCCATCGAAAGTCTGGACTTTCTTTACCAGATGTCTCCTGTCTCTACTCTCGCTCGTCTCGGGTGTAAGTCGCTATTGCTGTTACTTCATATTCACTGAATGAATCCATGAATCCTATATCATATCTCATATACTTAAAGAAAAAAAAAGTTTGTTATGCCTTTCAGAAGGAGAGGCTAAGCTATATAAAGATGTGATACTTATTTGCTAGTAAATTTATATGGGTGCCACAAGGCATAAAGTATATTGCTAAATTATTAAATGTTTTTACTATTGAATCCACTTTGTTATAGATATAGCTTCACTGACAGGAATGATAATGTTAGGAAGTAATAATAATGCTAATTAGAAAACAATCAAAAACAAATAATCTATAATTTTTGGTGTATCCTTCCCCTCGTCTCCTAACCTCCTCCTTCCGGATCCCCTCCCGGAGCAGCTCATCCCAGGACCTCGAAGAGGCCCTCCAGGATCCTCTGATGGAACGGCTTGAAAACCTCGATTTCCATTGCCGTCAAATTCTTCGGAGGAAGAAACTCATTCTCCTCCGTCCAGTCCCGTCCGTGTATCAATCCCAGAAGTCCTGCCGTCACCTCCGTCTCTGGAAACAGCGAATTGATCGCGGGAAGGGCCGAATGGATTAATAAGTATTCCGCTGAAACAATAAACAAAAGAAAGAAGATTATAATCATAGTCATGTCTCGTCACGTCTTCCCCCTCATCATCGTCCCACATTCCTACATCGACTTAAAGCAAACATTCTAAAGAAAAAAAAAAAACAATAGACTTACCTTTATGGAAGGCGACATCACTCATTGAGTAATTGCGGTGCACAAAGAAGTGACCGCAAGCGTCCTCATTGACTACGTAATGAAGGATAATAGCCGACCTCCTGGCCAGCCTGTTGGAATGAGGAGGAGCACAAATCAATTGCGTCTCCTGGCCGAATGGAACGTATGGAGACGGCAACACGTAAATCGTCATTGCTGCATCTCTGATACAGGTCCTACAAAAGATTGTCCCTTCGAATTCCAATGAGAAATAGGCCGCTCCCCCTTGGGCCCTCCGTTGGCGTAACACCGCGGCCGACTCTGGCCAAGAACCGAGGACCACCAACAAAAAACAAATGGCCACCTTCATTTTGTCCCTCAGCAAGTAACCAACGACTAAAATCAGACAGACGACGATGAAAACAATCAACATTAAGAGAATTAAAACTCCACGGATAATAATCCTCTTCATCAATCCACTTTCTCGGTGTAGCAAAGGAAGTTGAGCAGATATAAATTTCGTTTTCCTTGAAGAAAAACATTCACATTACAATTTTCTATACTTGTTCGAGGCTCATCCCGAACAAGAGATAGAACTAGTTTAACTTCACCTCACTTGTCGTAAGAAAATAAGATATGCATCCATCCCAACAACAGGACAACAGCTTGCAAGCGTGAGAGTTGACCAAGCTCCCCATTGTCCTTTAACAAGAACTGTCCCTGTCGAACAATGCTTACCTTACGCATCACGTATCTATTTTCCTTACTTTTAGCAAATTCATAGAGAAGAAAGAATTAGAGAAATTATTATGTTTGCGGTTGAGAATATTGCTTGTCCTTCGAGACAATCAGTTAGCAAAAAGCACCAGCGCAACGAAGAGCTTCTATTGATCCAAAGATGATAGGCCCACCTGGGGCTGGATGATTATGAGGAACAAAAGAAACCGAGATAAAGAAAACCCCGAAATCGGGAGCGTTGGATTTTGGCGGGTATTTACCCTTTTTACTATCAAAACTAACCTAGTTACATTTGGTCGAATTACTTCTATTTATAAGAACTTATTTCTATATTAAAACTACTTTTTAATTGATGCGAACTACATAATAAAAGTTAATTAACGCTACATGTTTTTCTACATTTCATTATCATATAATTTCCTTGATTCATATCTTTCAACTGGCCGTGAATTCACTCTACCGTGTGAATTCCGTATACGCTAACACACCTTAATCACCTTAACCAGAAAGCACATCAGGTTTAATAGGGCAACAACTATAACCGTTTTAGAGTCTTGCCAAATAAAGATGTTAACAGTGTAGAGAAAAGTAAGACGATTTGAGATGGGATTTTAATAATACTTTATTAGAAAAGTTATCTGCTCCTAAACAACACTAAAGACTAATTAAGAAAACGAAGTATTTATATGGTTATCGAGGATAGATACTGTGAAACATGCCAGGAACCTTCGTATGGAGACCCTTGGTTCCAAAATAAATCGAGAAAAACATAAACAAAGTTTCCGTCAAAAAGACGAGGTTTTCTTGGAATTTTAATATTGCTTTTGAAGTGGATTTTAAATGCCTGTTTATAAAATATAATTATATTTATCTGGGAACGCTCTAAGCTAAATTTACTCAACGTCTTCTATCCTCATCTGCCGATTGCTCACTAGCTTCACAAACTGTGAAGCTAGCCAATAATATCGTTATTGTACCTAATTAAAATAGGTAGTTAAAATTGCTTGAAGTCTATAAGATATCCTTTCCATTCCGATTGAAATTCGCGAAACTGGAACAGTCAAAGCGAATGAATGACGTCCCCGTCATATCTGCAACATGTTGTTGATAAAGAAGGAGAAAGTAGATCGGCTGGCTGGCTGGCTGGGAACGAGTATTAGTCACAAACTGCATCGGAAGAGAGACGGTAATTCTCAAATTGTGCTGAAAATCTTCATAATACATCTGTTTATAAAGGCTGTTTAAGCTATTGCTACTATTTTTGGTCAATTCTTGGACATATTCTTCTAGCACTTTAAATGTGTTAGTAATGTTGATACTTTGATTATGTTCATATGCAACCACATTACGTTCGAAAGTAGAAATATCGTTTTCGGTCTCGATGAATAGTTTTTGTGTATCTTTCGTCAACTCATGCACTGAGCTGGTATCCGGACCTTTCATGTAGGAATAAATGCGCGAACCGATACTGTAAAGGCCAACACTTGCCAAACCTGCTAAAACAACTTGTTTGCGTTGGCGGGCTGACCGAACAAATTGAGCACTTGGATATTTTAAAGGCCATTGTGTATAATTAAAAACTGGGAGAACTGTATGAATGTGAGTTTGTTCTAATCCAGAGAGCCGTTCAAGGCTGGCTGACACACGTTTTTCTAATAATGTTAAAGAGTCTATTAAAGGTAAAAGAAGCTCACATTCAATGATATGTTTTCGCAACTTTGTGCAGAAACCATGTAGTTCATCATTGGTGAGGGGTGCAAAACTGGAGCGGGGAAAACTGACATGCACACATATATGTACTTCAACATTACTTATGAAAACTATGTAACTAATTAAGATTTATTCATTTGACCATCATTATTATTATTCTATCAATTTTTTTTTGGGTTTTCCTTAATGATTATATATTATTACATTATATTATTATTGTAATGGGAACTAGGTATTTTATCATATTTCACTTCTACGTATCTTGATACGAACTACTGCCACACATCCTGCTCCAACATCCTCCATCACTCTCCAAGGAACATCTCACGCCTGGCTTCCATGTCATTTAACTGACAATGTTTTAGAACCACAAACCATCCGGAACTGCTGCCACGCCGACATCGGCAAAAGTCCTCGTCAATCCCGTCTTCCATCAAGTGCGCATATGCCTGCTGCACCTTCCACTCACCTCCTGAAAAACAAACAAAACAATACATTTTCAACGTAATTTCATCATCATCTTAATATAAATTAATTGTTATTAATTCCTTACCTCGTAAATACCATTGAACTGTTTCCTGGGTGCGCCAACAGCCTTCCAAATCCCATCGGAGTCACCATGTGAAACATGCCAGGAACCTTCGTATGGAGACCCTTGGTTCCAAAATAAATCGAGAAAAACACGAACAAAGTTTCCGTCAAAAAGACGAGGTTTTCTTGGAATTTTAATATTGTTTTTGAAGTGGATTTTAAATGCCTGTTTATAAAATATAATTATATTTATCTGGGAACGCTCTAACCTAAATTTACTCAACGTCTTCTATCCTCATCTGCCGATTGCTCACTAGCTTCACAAACTGTGAAGCTAGCCAATAATATCGTTATTGTACCTAATTAAAATAGGTAGTTAAAATTGCTTGAAGTCTATAAGACAATACCTACTTGTATCGACATTGTTAAGACAAGATAAGTCCATTAGAAGACAATGATCATAGTTTGTGGCCTAAAAGCACATTCTTGTAACAACAATCCTCTTTGAAAAGAGTCGTTCTCGACTCGTAAAACAAATCGAAACGAATTTTGACATAAAATTTCGAAAAGAAAATAGATTTGACAAAAGACATAATATACCTTACCTATATTAAGTACATAATAGAAGAACATAACATAGTCACAAACAAAAGTAAGATTAAGTTCTTATAAGTAAGTTACATATAACGCATTACATATTACATATTACTGTATTGAATGTATGAAAGATTCATAATTTTGATACATTTCTATTCATCCGTTCATTCATGGAATGATACGTGATGATTACAAAAAATATTAAAAGTAGCGGATACATAGTTCAAGGTTTTCACAAATACATGTTTGCATGATTCATAGTCATTGATATTTACATAAGGTTATCATATCGCGAGAGTAGTCACAAGCTACTTTGTTTCAATCATATTAATTCAGATTTCATTAAACCTTTTAAAAGTTTGCATTCTACGTCGAGAAAACATTATATGTCGTCGACACTCACTCATAACTAAAAAGTACATAACATCTTAACATGAAGTATTGAAAGTTAATTGAGAAGGAGAAGCTAAAAAAATCCAAAATCGTTTTATGATGATGGATGCATTTATGTTGCAAATCCTGATCCTGATATTGATACGAAAATCTTGTCGGTAGTAATATTTTTTTCTACAAAGAGTGAAGCATAACTATCACTATCTACTACTTTGACCTAACTTGCATTTATGAAGGCTAAGCAAGAGAGATAACATATCATAGTAGCATTACATTTTATTCATACGTATGTCAGTGGACAGGGATGAATAGTTCTTCCTAATTTTAGCTTTTTCTGTGAAAAAGAAATGGAGAAAATGGAATGGGTTGCCGATGCTCTGATATGATGTACATGATGCACATGAGCATGCAAATGATATGATACAAATGATCTGGTCATGAGGAATAAAAAGTTATCATTTCTCTGTTGCAATATTAAAACATAATTGTTGACAATGCAACTTTCATGAATGAAGTTCATTCCGTATTGACATGTGAACAATTTTTATCATGTCAAATTGGCAAATGAATCGGTTGGAAACCGAACCTAATATTTGGAGTGCTAAACGTCCGTACTGACTGCCTATTCCGAATTATATATACGGCAGGAGGAGCGGAGAAATGTATCAAAGACGAAAAAGCTGTCCTGAAGAATTTTCTCTTTCTCTCTACTGTGTACTAAAATTTTCTATCTGCTGTTAAAAAGATTTGAATTTCCTTATTTCTGATTTTCCTATTCCTAAAATGGAATTTAAGTTTGTGGTGGTGGCGTTGTGTCTAAGCTTATGTAGAAGCGATTCTGCTCATGAGTTGACATTAGCCGTACAAAGTGTAGTGGCTATGCAGGAGGCAAATAGGATGATGGAGAGCTCAGAAGAAGCTGTCTCTACTCAACCTACTACTACTGAAAGTCCAACTAGAACTTGTGCTAACAACACCTATGATCCGGATGATGAAATGACACCAAAGCCAAAGATCAGACCACGATATTTCCGTCTGGAAATGCCAAAAATGGGTACATTATTTAAATTTAACTTTTAAAATTGTTTAAATTAGAATTATTCTCGGTTTCTAGTTATGAAATGTCAATTAAAGAAAGGAGAGATTAAAATATTTCTATTTTGTTTTATGGTCTATAGATTTCTGCATTGACTGTATAGTAAATGAACGGGCTATGTTCCTGGTTAATTACATATATACCAATTTTGTAATTTGCAAAATGACCTACTTATCGTTGTCATAATCGCTAGCCAAAGATGCTGCTATGAAGACAATAACATGATGATGAGGACTGAATTTATCGAAAACTAATTCTATTGCGTTTACCTAATTAGAAACGGTTAATTATGAGAATGATATCTAGTGTTATGCATATGTATGCAGAAATTGCGAATTGTCAAAAAACCTTGAAATGAACTTACGTTGGTAACTTTGCGAAGAATGGAGTAAAACAAAATTCGATTACATGATCTGAATCCTCAGAAAATGCTGAATCGGAATATGATTACCAATTTGTTACATTGCATGTTTTCATGACATGGTACACGTAAAACCAAACGGAAATGTTGAAGTATGTATCATTGCCATTCCTAGTATGTAAGTATTTAAGTAGTTATGTAGTATTACTTATGATCATGATAATGATTCCTAGTTTGCAAATTCGGGATTTATGGAAAAGAAAAGAAAAATGAAAAATTGTAATTTTGATTAGTACCTCGCACTGGAATAAGGATCCATGAATACATAGTGTAATGTACTATATGTAGTGTCACTACAAATATAGTATAGTATAGTCCCATTGGATTTATAATGAATAATAATTTTTTTTGAAATTGAAAAGAGTAATACTTTGCTCCTCCTAGTTCCTAGTGAGTGATACCAATACATTCGGTATTTTGTATACATTAACTTTAAAATAGCGCTGGAATGTGTTAATGTTAGGTTAATCGTAAGTGTTGTGGTGGAGGAACGTCCCCTGCAGAAGGAGAGTTCTTCCCAACATATACTGTTTTAACTGAAATATCACTCAAGTAAGGAAGACATAAGCATATGTATCCAATTTCTAAATTTTGAACTAAATGGAAAGTGCTACTTCTATCTTATGCAAATTAGTCAAAATAGATTGTATGTAATTTTATTGTCAATCATGACTTACAAAATATATGCATGTACATTATGGCATTATGTAAGTATGAATGTTGCTTTAAGTTTCCAGCAGATCCATTTATGAGATGGAACGCAATTTTAAGGAAAAGATTTAAAACAATATGACATTTGTAAGGATCACATAAATAGGGCTTGACTTTCCTCACAACGGAAGAGTTTAGCCTGTGATACCTATACATACATTGAATGTAATAAATATCTCTACCCGAAGGACGATTTGATCATCATTCCTCTCTTATTGGGTAAATCGATAAATTGTTATTTTAGTCAGCCCTTCCTTATTATTTCGCTCAAAGCCCAATCGAGTTTTTGAGATTGTACCGGAATTGAGAATTACTGTGAATCCGGAAAGAGCCGAATATAATATTTAAATATGTGTTCAGATATAGCCTAAAAGGGATTTTATCTCTGTTTGAAGTCAAACCGACGCTTCTCAGGCGTATGTGTCTGGAACCCTGTCTGTGTCGTCTACTTGAATGACAGACAGTTATGGTTTTGACTGGGTTGTCTACCTCAACGATGTGATGTCACAATCGGAGCCAATGAAAGAAATCAATCGTATTTGAATACGAGAGTGTATGTGAAAGGTTGAATTAAGTTCGAAACGAAACTCATTCAATTCACAAACGTCCATATTAAATTCAGAAAACACAAAGTTTAGTAAGTAAACTATTGTTGTTTGATGAAGAATGGAACTTGAATGTTCTGAGCATGGCATGATTTTGAATATTGTAAGACAGTGTGGCTTCAAGATTTATGTTTGGTGAGAGTGAAAATACGGATAGGTGAAAGTTATATAATGTTTCCACTGTCACGATGTGTACTTATGTAACACTGTTCTATAAAAGAGGGAT
This sequence comes from Lepidocyrtus cyaneus, assembly GCA_034696785.1. NCBI lineage: Eukaryota > Metazoa > Arthropoda > Collembola > Entomobryomorpha > Entomobryidae > Lepidocyrtus > Lepidocyrtus cyaneus. The sequence continues at coordinate 8,431 of JAQIWX010000026.1, read as the reverse complement.
GGAAAACTTCACAAAAGATCCCAATTGTGAATGATAATAATTTCACTCACCATATTTGAACACTGCCTAACTACTCACTATAAGATGATTGACTTGAGACTGATAGTCAGTAGCTATAAGATGATATGAACTAGCTATACGCTATCATTACCACGAGATGATGATCGGGTAAGTATGAACTGATATAGATTACTGATTTTAATCGAAGGGAATGAAATGATGTGAGTCTAAACAAAAAGAGCCTAGCCTCAAACTCCCCCGAAGCAAAAAAAAACTTTTCGGAATGAAGGTAAGAAAGGAACAAAAAGAAAAAGAAAAGTAATCAGAAACGTTTCCCGGCAAAAAGATGTTCACAGTTAGGAGCCCCCAGTAAAGTAAGACGATTTGAGATGGGATTTTAATAGTTTTTACTAGAAAAGTTATCTGCTCCTAAACAACACTAAAGACTAATTAAGAAAACGAAGTATTTATATGGTTATCGAGGATAGATACCTTCGTGTATCGACATTGTTAAGACAAGATAAGTCCATTAGATGACAATGATCATAGTTTGTGGCCTAAAAGCACATTCTTGTAACAGTAGCTTCAGATATTATAGTATGCTTTTATTGCTTGAGACTTTTGCTGTTTTGTTTGAAAGTTTGAAAGAAAGAAGTTTTGAAATGCTTAAAAGTACTGTTATCATGCTTATTCTAAATATGGATACGTTAATAATAATAATGAAAGTCGTCGTCGTCGTCGTCCTCCACACACGATGATGTCTTCAGAGATGGTGATCCTGGCGTATGAAGGCGGATGTAGATGAAATCGGTATAATTCTAACACAACTAACTACATCGAACTAATAATGTTATTAAAAAGTAGGGAGAAGTTGCTGAGAAAAGGCTGAAAAACAGTCTGCTCCCATCCGATGTAGTAAGTTGCTGCTGGACGTCTGCACATGCTGGCTAGTATAAACAGGCTTGTTAAAAACGTCCGTATGGCAGAGTACAGCTATGAAAAATAAGAAAAATATATGTGTATTAAAATGTGTTGGTGTGCAAGAGTAAAAAAAAGTCTCCTCCTGTGTTGGTTGCTCCTAACCGGGGATTGTGGCAATGGGTGATGATTGCTACTAATTGCTTTGCTCTCTTGACCCATTCAAACAGAATTCGTCATGGCTCCACCTTGCTGTTATGTGAAAAGGGCTCGCATAGAGATATTTTCATCCTTCATGTCTTGTGGATGGGGGAAAGAAAATTGAGTTGTTCCCTTTGCTGGTTCGCTGTGGCTCAACTGGATAAGAATGATGTGGTGGAGTGGTGATGATGTTGATTGTTGCCAATATGGATGGTGATGGATGGTAATTTTTTACTGCTATGATGGTGACGTGTGATGATCATAGTGATGGTAATAATGAACACGTTGAAGAGGTCACTTGTGCATCTCCACAGAAACTGTTGCTGTTGCAGTTGCAGATTTTTTGTGCTGATGGATAAAATCGTGAGTGCATTCCAATCCAGTTAGGGATGTGCAAGTCAAGTCACATCGTTAATTTAATATTTATCACAGTTTCAGCTTTCGCTTCGGTTGTTACTGTCGGTGGTGGTGATGACCTTTGATGCTGAATTTACTCATGCTGGTATGAATTTTTCTGCAGCATTTTTTTTCCTTGCGCACTTTCCATTTTTCCTCCTTTCCTCGCTGTTCCAATTCTATAGGTATCGGCAGCTGGGTTCGCTGGCTGGATGGATGGTTTAGCTCGGCAAAAAAAGTAAAAGAAAATTGTTGTCATTATATGTCATATAAAAATGAGTCAAAAGTGGCTCGCTCATGTTATGAAAAAAATAATGATGCTGCATTCCCCTCCGAGTTAATTAGTTGTAGAAAGTACACACTAAAACTTAATGTTGGCAGATCACAATAATAAACTGATGATGATGACTGTTAAAATAAATTTGAGCGATGTGGATGTTCACAAGTCATTCGTCAATGCACTTGTTTTTATGTCATGAATAAACGGATGGCGAATCTCAGAAAAAATGTTTCCCTGCCGTCACTTTAACGATGTTTATGTTTAAAAAGTTATGCATTCCTCTACTGTCACGTAAAGCAGATTAAATTGTGATGATGCAAGATAAAGAAAACTATTGCGCTGTTTTTATGTTTGAACAGCACAATAAAATCGAAAATGTCAATAAAGTCAGTTTTATGGCTGTCTCTACTCCTCAATAAAAGAAAGAAACAGCAAAGATAGCATACTTCAATGTGAGCAATGACTTTCTTCACGATAATTCTCTAATTGTTCTTTTCCTGTTTACTTTCACTTTCGTTTTATCACCGGTCACTGGTTATTACGTAAAATTTTGAATTTGTATCGATACATTTTGGAAAAAGAGTAATTTTTATACTACCCCAGATTTTAGTAAAAACTGAATTTTGCAAAAATTTTGCGAAGTGAATTTGCGAATCGAACTTGGTTGTGAGGGGATGATCGATAGCATAATCCACCTGTTTCGTTGAAAAGGGTTTGTATCCTTAAACGAATTTATATGCCAAAGAAAGTGTGCGCTGATAGATCGACGGAGAGCTGGGGAATATAACGTGCTAATGTATTGCAATAATCCTTACCAATTCTGGCAGAGCTCTTGCCAGTACAAGTTCTACCAACCAACTCTCTAGAGTACATCTTTTAGCTTATTATTATATACGTATTCATATTTCACATGCCTACTGTGTCACATTTTCTGCTAAATCCTTCGACTGCGGATGAGTCACAAATTGCGAATTTGGTAGCCTCCTCAACTATTTGCAATTCTGCATGATTCGTACCGTGAGAATTTCCTTTTGTGCTCAATCTCAGATGGCTATCTGACTATAGGAAGGCTGAGTTTAGGCATGAATGCAGATCTCAAGGAATGCAGAGAAAGATTGCAAACTTTAAAAACCCCAAATAATTTCTAAGCTAATTTTTTATTAACCGTTGTCTGTCTGTTCTATTTCGCATGATTTTCTTCGTACAAAGGAAGCCTTTCCCTTACATAAATATTCTTTTAAACCTAATTCAGTTTTTATCTACAAATTAAATCGAATGGGAGTGAATGGAACCATAGTGCAGCAAAGGAGCGAACGATTCGATTCCGTCACTTGTTTGTTTAAGATCCAACTCATAATCAACGGAATTCTTATTTTTGATGTTATGATTATGCAATATTACCGAAGTCTATCTAGTTCATCGCATTATCTTAATTAAACTAATTTCTGAAATAAATTTAGCAATGATAGGATTTTCTAAAATGAAACAATAATGAAACTCCGATAACTTCATAAATATGTGCTTTATGTTAGTTTAATGTAGAATACATAAATAAAATATAATTTCAAATTTACAAATTAAATCATCGTTTCATAACTAAATACAAGTAGCGTATCGAGTGTGCCTTATAATCTCATGATCTCTTTCAACAAAAACTAGTGTCGGATTTCTTTCCGTAAAAGTATACAATGTTTTATGTACAATTTTTGTTTTTTATCCGAAGTACATGACCATGCTCCAAGCTCTACAGAAATGAGAATTAATGGGACGAAGGCTCCCAGCAATTAGCTTTAACTTACAATTAGCACAAAAACATGAACTCGCTATCCATATAAAACACTGCTGTCTCTGATATCTGAAGTAGTATAGTATAACAATAACAATAGTATGACGGTTTCGAAATAAAGCAATAGACTTCAGTGAAGTGGAACAAGACAATGTAAGTATTGTTCTAATACGTGCTAATTCATTTTACATTTATTCCATTCCGCGAGAAGTGGCGTAGCGGGAGTTATAGAATGTGGGATGGAGAAGAACATGCATGGTTTCGTCCTTGATGTATTGAAGTGTGGCTTCCATTAATTGTAAGTGTATCTAACATTTGATTGAACATAAAAACACTCGTACACAGCTTGGAAATGGCAAAGAAAAAAATTGCCTGTGAAATAATGGTAAATCAAATAGTAAATTAATTAAGGAATAAAAGGATCGTTGATGCAAATAATCTAGTATGAATATTACTGGTTTCCAGTACATATATTTTATTTTTTAATTCTCTTTTTATTAAAAGCTTAAACGTTCGTTGGGTTAAAATTACCCCACCGATTGCAATGAATCAACAGTGCCTTCAGGTAATGAGCATGTTGATTCCCTTAAAATATTGCTAATTCTAAAATTTTGTGTTGGTATTCCCCTTCTGCCAAAATCCAATATAAATAATTTATCTGTTAAGTAAGCTCTGTATAGGTCAGTGAGGTAATAATTGTAAGGCGGATTCTGTCACTGTTTGGCATTCGTTTAATGTATACAGTATCACACTTTAAAAGTTGTTAGAATCTTTTGAGTAAGTAATCTTACAGCAATCAGATTTTGTAAAAAAAAATCTAATATTTGTAAAATTACTTTTAGTTGTTAGCAATCTACATAACTGGTAATAAACTATTAATTTAATTTATGATAAGAATGTGTGATAAATATTTATTTTTCCTATAAAAACCGCAATATTAATTAGGATAATTAAAATATTATTAATTTTGAGTCATGTTATTGTTTTCCATAGATTTACTCATGTGTAGGTTGTAATTGTAAGTAAATCTGTGAGCCCAAAAAATACTAGTTTGTGATTGTGTAAAACATTTTGTCAACTTAACTTAAAATAAATATAATGTCGTGATTTCAACAAATTATGTTTACGTTACAATATCTGGATCTGAGAGCCATACTTAGTTTGCGCATTTGCATTTTAAGACGTCGACGTCAATGTTTTCCATCTTATGTTTTGAAAATGATGCACCAACCCTCCTATTCACATTTATCAACCCTTTCATTCCGTGGAAGCTTTCACAGTACGTTTTTTAGACTAGACCTTCATGAAAAAAATCTCATCCATTTCTGATATTACCTATTTTTCCTACTCCTACTTATCATCTACACCCTCAGTTCATATCCCCTTCCATTTTACTTCCGGCTCTAAAAACAATTTTAGAACAGTATGATGACGGGACTGGAGCAACACAACTTAAAAACAAGAGTGGGATTGCGATGGACTTCCATTACGAAATATTAATTACAAATATAGAACGTGAGTAGCCCCCATCCTATTTTCATTTTTGAAGGCTGTTCTCAGTAGCCCCATTTTACTTCCAAGGACGACACCCGATATACTACCAAGTGGAGCCTGTTACACCAACCGTTCACAATCATCTCCATCCATACATTCATCAGTAGAAATACCATAATCAAAGAGCACATTCGACAAGATGCTGAACATGACTTAATTCTCTTGTCTTCCACCCTTCCTTAGCTAATTTTTAATGGGACGGACAACGGACATCCACACGTTTGCAGAGGTGCATGTGAGCAGTAAGCAGCCCATGGAAGATGCAGACATGAGATAAAAAAATAAATCCATAATAAGAAACCGACCGGACTGAAGCATGTAGTGCCATACTAACTCATATGTCAGTTTCTAAACTTGGCTATTCGATTTCACATTTCGAGCAATGACATTGGGCAACGGCAAACGCTGACGGAGAGAAATGCTATTTCAAGCTAGGGGCCTTATTGGGTGGGGTGGTGGGATTATGTTGGTGTAGCAGTTATTATATAATTATTTCCATCATTCATTCATCATCAACACTACGACTGGCACTCAATACAACACTTCATCGAGATAAGAGAAATGCATAGCAAATAGCAACAATATTATTGAATAAAACTTGCTTCGCGTTCCCACATTGAATACCATTTTTGACTTCCCATTTTTGTTTTCATTTGCAAGTTGACAGTGAATGACAGGAAGTTTGTGGTGACGGTGAGTAGCAGATAAAAGAATACATCGATAGACTTTTAGATGCAGAATTTTGAAAGGATACGACATTTCCATATTGAAAATTCAGTTCCTTTACATGCACTTTGAGTAGGGGAAAATGAATTGAACAGTTTTTGTTAACAGGTTGGATATGACATGGCTTTCTCTGTTCCGTATAACAGATCAAAGCAGTAAGCAACTTCCAAAGTTCCAAGAAGGCCATTTGTTATATTTGGTCTAGCAGTCGAGCCTGTCCGTGATGATTGCATGAAGAAGGTCGCCCCCGCCTACTAATACTAATGCAGATATTATATGAACAAGGACAATGAGATTTGAGAAAAGGAGATAGATTGTCCATTTGAAAGTTTGACATGCTCTCTCTGCTCTGTTAAAACTCGTCTACTTTAGAGGCTGTGGCTGTGCCATGCGTAGTAGTGATGATATGTTGTTCATTCCATTATCTCTCGTGTCCAGCACAACGCACAAGGCGATGCTTGAACCCATAATCTCATCCCATCCCACGCAGTCAAACTAAGATTTTTTTGAAGGAAGGAAGCAAGAGTTGGGCTTGGGCCCATGCCCTAAGATAAATAGTTTCTATTTTCATTGTAAGGTTTCATGTAGAAAGAAAATAATTACATAATATATCGGATTCCTCGGGAAATTTAAAAAAGGTAGCAGCATAGTTATTTGATTTAAGAAGTAACTAGCTTGGAATAATTTTTTTTAAACAAAATTAACATTTTTTGGTTGACTAACATAACTGATTATATGATAACTTGAAATTAATTTTTGTTTTTGTAGTTCAGGGTTTTCTTTCGGAGGATGGAGGATAAATGGATTGATCACCAGCACACCACTTGGAAGGAGCCGGTTCCACTTCTGAAGTTCTGAATCCTCAATCCTCATTGGTAAACTACATAAAATAATTTTTGTAATTACCTTTTCTTAACTTGTTTGGCCGTCATAAAGTAATGCCTAACAAGAGCCAGAAATAACTTAAATATATGCAGTTCAGTTTAGCGAAAAGTCTTGCAGTAAATAAATTGATTGATTTAACTTACGATCATGGAATGGGTGAAATAATTTGAATTTTAATAAGCTCTGTTATGTATTTAACAGGCATTCAATTAAGCCTTATCCACCCGGACACCGGAGTGGATTTCAGTCGCCGTCATCGGTAAACGGGGGAAATGGAGGTGTTGAGGTGTTCTCATCTGAACCTAAACCAGCCAGCTTACTTTTCACCGAGGATCCCTTCTTCAAGGGTTAGTATCCCGCAGCGGCGCTTCTAGAGTAGAGTTTTAAAATTAGCTTAATTAAATTATAATTTTAAGTAGCAATATTTTTCACAGCTCTTCATTCAAATCACAAACAAATCACATAAATTTTTTTTGAGAGAAATAGAAATAATTAGAGATCATTTCTGACTCATAGAGATATTGGTAGCAAACTCTGGATTTGTATGGCGTTTTCGAAAAAAAATATTGTATTTTATAAAAAGTAACTTAATTTCACGTACAAAACAAAATGTTTCGTACGCTTTGCAATGTCAGTCACTTCTAAACGCCTTCATATTGGTCAATACTTTCCCTGACATATTAGCTGGAACTTCCGCTACCGCTACCAGTACTTTTATTTTCCGCGTAGGAAAAGATAATTGTCAAATCGGGTTGGAGAGTGATGGATAGACTGAATTTTTCTTTGTCTCTACTCCTTAATTGGAAATAACAAAAAAAAAGAATAATAATTTCTCTCTCCTTTAAAATAAGATGTTAATCAGAATTTTATATTCAGCTTCCTACACAAGCGAGCTTAGAGTGGGGAAAGGAAATGTGCTAGTTTCCTTTTCGTGAATCCTTAAGGATTTTCATAAGACAATTCAAATTCCTATAATTGCCAACCTACTCAATAGTCTTTATTTTTTATTTCGTAAAGCGAGGTATTCCCTATTATCCTAACTTTACCTTGGTTAATCTGATAATTAAGGAAGACAAATAGCACTCCATGTTACAACGGCACCAAAAAGCACTTGTCATACCACATAGTTGGTTTCAAGCTCAGTTCAACAAGGGTAATATGCCGATTTCAAAAATGTAAATTTAATTTTTTGAAAAAGCATAAATAGCACTAAAAAGCACAGAAAAATTCAGAAAGCACTAAAAAAATCCAGAAAGCATTTAAAATCATTAAAAGGCAAAATATGGCATTTTTAACCGATTTTATTCTAAAAATAAACTCACATGTAACAAAATGTAAGAAAAATTACATTTTCAAGTTTTCTTTATACATTCTTCCAAATCAAAAGTTGGTAAAAGTTAATTTTGGGGTATTTATGACAAAAGTGTTAATAAAAAAGGATTTAAAGTAGTATATTTATCAAAACCTAATAACATGTTCAATTTTAAGTTTACGTTTTCGAGAAAAGTTTAATTTTTTATCAAAATTTTGAAAAAAGCACTGAAAAGCACTAAAATTATTTGAAAATGGCACAACACAATCGTAATAAACAGCACTGAACTGTCTTCCTTAAGCGCATGATAGGACGTCATAGAGTAGCAGTTGGTAAGAATGAAGGCGGGAACTACTTTATGAGCTTTTTAATT
>JAQIWX010000025.1:0-42627 GCA_034696785.1 Lepidocyrtus cyaneus | reverse complement strand
AGTTAACGTGTAAAATTGTCGTTACCAGCAATTATAGTTAAAGTAACTATGGATCAGTTAAAGGCAAATGGTCGACAACCTTAAAACCATTTTATTTGAGTTACTCACGGGACATGTCTAAATTGGCCTTTAGGATGGTTCCTTCCAGTGTGGCATTTTCTGCAAAATTTCCAGCACTAGATCTGTCCACAAGATGCTGAGAATAATTAGCCGGGATTGTTACAAGACCCCACAGGTTTCCTCGTTTAACTTCGTTGACTGCTTCTTCCTTTGTATCGTATCGTATCTGTAAAAAATATTGAAAGATTATGTTATTTGTTAAAAACGGAAGAGCAGTCATGATACGACGCAGTTCCTTTCCAGATTTTCATTTCCACTCCAACTTACCAGATTCAAGACGTCCTTTGGCAATGTATTCAAAAATCGACAGCTTAGATTTTCCATAATGCCGGATTTGCAGCCACCCGTTGAATTCATACAGACTTCATCCCAGTCTGGAAGCTCATTGTTGACAACACCAATAGTCATCCCGCTTACATCGTAACCGACCGTTAGAGCCGTCAACGTAGTTTGGAATGCTGGAAGAACGATCATTCCTAAAAGAAATCTACAACGGGGCAAAATGATAGCGTTTAGGCCGAGTTGATTGCCATGTCGTATATCATGTCATGTCATATTGATTACTTACACTGGATTCCTCAAGAAATTGATGATGTTTCTGACTATCAAAGCTTTTATCCTATTCCTCTGAGCTTTAGCCTCGTCATTAACAATTTCAATGATTGACTGTCTCCGTTTCAAATTCTGGCCATCTCCCGGCTTCATCGAAAATTTCCGCTTGTATTTCAACCCAACAATATCACTTTCCTGAGCTTGCAAATCGTACTGCCCTTTGGTTTTCGTGATGGTGGGGAAAATCTTCCTCTTGGAATAAAAGGAAATCTCTGCAAGGGCAGTGGGAACCGTGCCGCCCCGTGCGGGATCCATGACCGAACCCTCCACTACAGTTTGATCCTTCCTGCATAGCTGAAGGACAATGTCTTCCAGAAGGGGAACCTTAAATTCCTTCAAAAGGGCATCTGGAGCTTTTTCTACCAGGAGTTTCCCATTTCTCATCAATCCGACCTAAAGCCATCATAAAAAATAATTTTCATTGAGAAATTTTTGCCATTTCAACATAGTCGAAGTCTCAAAATCCAGCCATCATAATGTCTAAACCGCAAGCTCAGCAGTCTGAAGAAATTTGCAATATTCTTCAAAGAAATAATCGCATTAAATAAAACGTAAAAAAGCTGAAATCCTGGATGATCAACAGCACTCATTTTCAATTACTTTATGAACGTGCATGCACCTACACCTGGGATCATTTACTAATAACTTGGAATAAAGTAATGACTTTTAGTGTTGAGCAACATAGCAATAAAAGATTGGGTAATTAAGCTGATCTCACAACGTCAGTTAAAAAAACTGGTAGACAGACGCTATCGGTCAATCTGCAAAAACAGAAGACGATACGTTCGAGCATTCGAGTCAAGTGCGCCAAGAGCACAAGCCAAAAGTAAGTCTTTCGGAAAAAACTAGGTTTACAAGCAAAAATACCCCAGAGATATGAAAAAGAACGTAAACACGGCATAAAATAAAGCAATTTAATGATTTCCACAATTTCCTCCCAACCCCATAATAAAAGATCATGTCCGTTACATACATACATGAGCTTCGAGCATCGCGTGCATATACGGTTTCGCAAAACACTCCACTTTAAACAGGCGGAATGAATGTAATGTAATCGTAATGACCGCTAGTAAAACATCACATAACATCGATAGATAAGCACCTATGAACAAATTGCTTTACATTACATATCTTTGATGAAGATAAGCTTTGGAGTGTATTCATTCTACAGGGAATTCAGCAAGTATTTCGCATGCCATTCTCAATTGTGATATATGGTCACTTGGTAAAGAGGTTCTGGTTTTTAAGCACAAAGAAAAAAATGCATGGGAATTGGCCAACGAAAGGTTCACATAATGCTTTGCTTTGCTAAACAAACTAAAATCATATGCCAAAGATGATGACGTTTTTTGTGTTATGTGCCTCCTCTTAAAATCACTTAAGTATTAGGGTTAAGTTTATAAAGCATGGAAGTTGGCTGATGATTTTGAACCACTTTTTTTTTAAGATTTTGAGAAGAAAAGGAATATAAAGTAACGTACCGTATGTGATTGTCTTGCTTCTTCGATGTAATGCTGAAAATTAATAATAAACCATGTTCACTTTATTTTTCATTCCGTAAAATTCACTTACCTACTCAGTAATTATAATTAGTTCACACCTTGATCGATTTATGGAATAGAGATTGAATTAAAAATGTGAATTAGAACTTACCGTTGTAATGATGACGGTCGTTCTTCCTCGATCCGTGATTTTGACTAAATGATCCCAAATGCTGAAAATTAAATATGTATTTTATGTTTATTTTTTCAAATAATGTTCTCCTCCAAAAGTTAACCTTAGGATATTTACCTTTCACGTAGCAAAGGATCTACTCCCACCGTCTGAAATAAATTAGTAACAGATACGGAGTGATTAGTTGAAATATTAGACAGACATTTTTCGGATTTGAGTAAAATGACCGTTTGAGTTGAGAGCTACTTACCGGCTCATCAAGGATTAAGAGCTCAGGTTCAGCCACCAGAGCTGTCGCAAGGGATGTTCTACGCTGTTGGCCCCCACTAGTAATGCATGTTCAAAAGATAATTTTAAGTAATTCAGATTTCCGTTAAGACTAACGTATAAAGCGTATGATGAATGGCATGAATTTTTACCTAAGGTCTGCAATTATTCTTGTACCATCCGGCAGGTGCAAAAAATTCGTGAGAAACTCAATCCTATTTAAAATTTCTAGATTGGACATCCCATAAATCCTCCCAAAATATTGCAACAGCTCTTTGATCGTGAAATGGGGATATAGAGCGATGTCTTGTGGCATGTAGCCCAGTCTTTTGCCAGGTATCCCACTTTCACGCGTACCAGGCTTATGCCCAAAAACTCTGATTTCTCCAGAGTCCATGTGTCGAAGGCCGACAATGCAGGACAGCATCGTTGTTTTTCCACAGCCAGATGCTCCCAGCAAGCCATAGCTAATTAAAAAATAAACATCATAAATTACACATTTCCTTTCATTAATTTCACAATTATGCAGCATCAAATTTTGATCAGGTATCTTGCATTTTGCTTACATTGTACCCCTCGGAACGGTCATATTGAAATCATTCAAAATGTAATTCCCTTTGGCATAAGACTTATATCCACTTTGTACTGAAACTGCCGGGGTGTGGAATACCGGCCTGTCGATGTCCACATGGGAGTCTCCATTATTGAGAATTTGTCGACGATCCATGATGACAACGCTTATTCACGGGACAAACACGTTTAATTTTCACTTATTCTAGTACAACCCTCTCCAGTTCGGCTGTTAGAAACACGAAAAAACTATTAATTAAGCACGAGTTTCACTTTGCCCCTTATTCCCGAATCCACACTACTCCACTAAAGATATTATCCCAGCACTTTTGCAAACATCATCATTGGAAACTTAAAACCTGAATCCTTTTCCAATCAATAACCACACTGGAGTGGAAGAACCATGAAAACCGGTGGCTCACGAAAAATTCATTTCATCCCTTTATCTTATAGAATGATAGTGCAATATTTTTTTGTTAGACAGCTACTAGTTTTTTTAAAAAGTTTTTGCTGGAGCGGTGAGGAACTCTTTTCTGATGTTGATGCAACAAGCTCTGTGTAAGACTGGATTTGAGCAACAAAGCAAAGCAAAAAGATGATTAAAACGAAATCATACCCGTTTCATTATAAAATCTTGACTGGCTGGCTTACATATGTATTGTATGATATTATGCAGGATAGTCTCCATGATTAAACTCAAAATTATTCTGTTTTCACAACTGGACTCTGCGTGCACTTGAACAATGCTTGGCTTGAAGGTAGGAGCTTCTTCCAAAAGCAAAATTTCTTAATTATTTGCTGCTAGCTTCCCACTCTCAGCACTTCTTATGAGTTGTTCGATTTCGCTATTTTAATCAAGCGAACAATTTTCTTTAGATCGAGTTTATTAAAATGATGATATTAAGTAGAAGTACCTAAATACGGCAAGTCAGTATCTGCATGGTTCTCTATGAGCACTACTAACTAACATCCAATCCAACAATAAATTACTTTGTTTTGAGGAAATAATAACAATCCTGACGTTATTTATTAAAATGGTTCATTCTTAAATTATCCTCTGCAACAAATAAAAAAAAACATTGCTAAAAGCTACATGGGTACATATGGATGCATAAATGAAAGCAGCATTTACATAATCTGTATGTAGGTTATGGACACATTTTTCAGAAGCCATTCATGTTAAAGATGAAAACATTTGAGACAGGTAAGTTCACAATTACAGCACGTGGAATACAACATTGGGACGCTATAAATATAAATGGGAAATAGCTGGGCTAAAAATAACAGGAAAGGTCTCAAGACATAATATAGTTTATTATTGTTTTGGTGCCGATTATCTTAAGCGATATGCTATACAAACTGCACTTCATTCATACATAGCCATTATTAAAATGATGATGATTTCGCAACAGAATGAAATGAAACAAAGCTGATGCAAGAAGATACGTAAATTTGATTTTGGCTACAAAGGTGGATTAGACTGTCTTTATGCCTCTTCGTCATGCACATGCCCAAACAATAATGTTCTGAATCGCATAGTTAAATTCTTATAATACCGTAAGTTAAGCACCAAATCCAATTCTGGATAGTAGCAGGTAGGTTGCATATATACAATAACTATTGTTGTTAATCTAATGTCGTGGAAATAAATATCGCCCAACTTCCCATGAGAGTTAACTTTCCGATTAATATTCATGTTATGGGGAATACTGTGACGCGTCACACTCATTCTTGATGTTTTACATGAAAAGCGCCATGGGTGCATATGATAATTACAAACTCTAGTTCTCAAGACATCATCAAGTTCGTAGTACATCCACCTGGATGTAGGATACGAATTACTTATATACCCTTGACCCTAGCAAGTGAAGAGGATATCCCAATTAATTTTTTTTTCTACAAATTTATTGTGTTCGTTCGTAATTCTTTAACTTTCCTTCTCCAACCCCAAACCCAATGAATAAATACCTGATGGGAGTGACGTAGTGTGAGAATCTAAAACTTGTAAATGAGCTACTTTACAAAATGTTATGCCGCAAAAACAAATGGGAAAAAATCCCTCCGACTTGCAATGACGAGCGTCATCATTAGCAAATGTTAACAAACGGACGAGGATGTTTTTTTTTGCGGTATAACAATTGTAATACGAAATTAGTTTGATAAATCAGTATAAAAAGTAGCTTCACATGGTTCGTTCGTACCCCATCATTGGATTTTTGATTCCGACAGGTAAACTACGTCTGGCTTCATCCCTAAAACCAATGAAACGTGCACATGCAAGCTGGGCTACAGCATGTTCCGAATCCTCCTAAGATCAGTTTTTGCAAACGGATTGATTACACCAGCACAACATTATTATGTCTGCAAAAAGAGTACATGCGGCAACTTCACAATTAGCTAATTATTGGTAAAACTCTTTTACTTGGGTTTTGTTTTTGAGTTTTTATGGATTAATGACGCATTACCCCATGATGGGGAAGAAAACAGAGAAATTAATATGCAAAAGAACAAGAAGTTTTCGATATCAATAAGAGGTTAGTGTAAGATAACATGTCAATCATATAGAGCATTGATGCATTCCTCGCGCAACGCAGCGAACCTAAGGCTTCACAAGTTTTTTAGACAGGGATTACCACATCATTATGAATCAAACCTTTTATGTAGTTTTTTATCATCGAAGACATGGACAAAAACTGTGGCTATCATCAACAACATAATCATATCATCCTATTCCTATCGGACCTACGCAGCTTTTTTTGCAAGTTCTTCCTCCATTGTATTTTACAATCTTACAAGAGATTATGCAACTTTTGTATAAGAGCACAAAAGGAGTCCAGCATTTCTCACAGCTGGAAACATCCATTACAATTGATTTACTGACATAATGCGTTTGTGACTCCCGATTTTTTTTTTGAGGGAGGACGGTCAATTGAATTTTTCCTTCATTAAAAACGGTTACAATTCCCATCCAACAGCCATTGTTGTATTTGGTTTGGTGTTACGTCGCGTTGAATTGGATATGGTCGCAACCACGGGCATGACCCACTGTTTCTTTTAGCACGCGAACCGAATTGCATTTCTCCAGCAAATATAATGGTCATAAACATCATTGAATGATTCGTTCAAAAATAATTATGATAATCATAGCCTAGTACTGCTTGGTACGTTTCTGGTACATAGTGGGGAAAATCTTAATCGTCGTGTCGTGAGTTAAGATTGTTCAACAATGCGTAAAAAATGCAAGTCATGTCATAGTCATGTTATAAACAATTGAACAAAGACAAAATTATATAACCTCTCTCAAGAGCGTAAGTAAAGCAACGAACTTTTAAGGTATTAAGTACTTCCCAAATGATAAATGAGTAATAAACAGAACACATATAACACGTGTTATTATTATAAGCTACCAAAGCTGACCTCATATCATATTTCATCATGGAATTGCTACTATGATTTAACAAAAATCTTGGAAAGTAACAGCAGATGTGTGTGTATCTGAATGAGTAATGGAATCTTCAACGAGAATAAATCCGTCTTTGTCATATTATATTATGAGCACCCATCATGTTTCATCGTCATTAAGACAGCAGTCGATTTGTTTTGTCTTCACAGCAAGATAATCTCTCGAAAATGACAAATGTATGTACTTACTTATATATTTTCGATTTTTGCTGCATATCAATTGGCAGGGAAGTATGTAAAATGATTTCTGTTGTAGATATGTCTTCTGAAGATTAATTTAAATATCAAAATCTTTATCTAATCTTCAGTATGAATCTTATTTTTTCCAGGCAATGCAACTTCATGAATAAATATGGCTGAATGTATTTGTACGTACGTGATGTGATTTACGCTACGCTGTGGTGACATGACAGTTATTTTAGGTAGTAGGCGGGGCAGGGGAACTCATCTTGGGCTTAGTTTTTGCAAGGATGTGAAATTCACATAATATGTAATTATAGGTTGTCATCTCACAGTGATTTGTAAAAAAAAGTTAATTGGCCAGTGAGCTGCAAGTAATTGTGGACAATTGACTTTGAGACGGACGGGACTGGGTTCCATTTCCCGAACTAGCAATGCTTCCGTTTTTGGTGCTCATCAATGGAACTTTGGTTAGTATCATACCAATTCAAAATTTGCACATTTAAATTACGTTTGCAAATCATTGAACTTGCTGATGTCATGCAAAATTTACTTTGATTCGGCATAGGTTCGGGAAGACAAAATTGATCCAGAATGGTCCTTGGCTTATTTTCTGCGAGAAAAGCGTATGCAATTCTTTCAAAACTTTAAGACGCTGACAACGTATACAACTTATCTAACTGACAGTTTATCTTAATGAAATGAAATTGAAAATTTCAGTCCGGCTTATAGGAACTAAAATAGCCTGCGGACAAGGTGCTTGCGGAGCCTGTACTGTATTCATTTCTAGATACAACAAAGAAGATGACTCATTCCAGTAAGGTTTGAAATACCAGCGAATAATATAAAAATCTACTTATGAAATCAATTTCATTCAATAAATTTAAATATTTTTAGGCACCACTCAGCCAACGCTTGTGTAACCCCAATAGTGTCCGTCCATGGATGTCATGTCACTACAATAGAGAGCTTGTCCGATAGTGAAAAGAACACGTGTCACATTTTTCAGGTATGATTTAATTTTTACGATTGTTGAATTTAAAAAAGTTTGCTTTGCCCAAAGTAGAAAAGTGGGACTGGGACATACGTGCAGTGCAAACTGGATTTCAAGGTCATCGACTCAATTTCTTTTAGGAAGCAATTGCAAATGGGCATGGAACCCAATGTGGCTATTGCATCCCCGGGATGGTCATGTCCATGTATGGGATGGCGATGAATCATGACGATTGGGACATTGCCCGAGTGAAAAAGACCCTTCAAGGGAATCTGTGCAGGTGCACTGGCTACCGACCAATTCTCGAGTGCTTCCTGAAATGCAAGCCACTTCCAAAGAAACCTGAAGGCGCAGAAGGAATTCCTGACATTGAAGATCTTGACATAATCCCGGACGAGAACTGTCTCGAAAAGCAAAGGATGATAAGCTGCCATTCAAATGAAGAACAGTTGCAAAAAATCGAGGAATTAATTGTAAAGTGGTTACGATTTTATTGGCTCATTGACCCAATGAAATTCATTACGCATTTACTAACACGATTACAGTTTATTCGCTCAAACTGTTGGAAATAACCTGTTACGCAAAATTGCTTTTTGATTTGTTATTGTTGTTTACTGTAAATAACTACGTTTCAGAAACGGCTTCGTATGGACAAACCCCACAGTTTTCAAAAAGTGGAATTCCAAGGTCCGAAAGTGAAATGGCTACAGCCTACGTCACTCCTCGAGCTCACGTCATTTTTCTCAAGGAATCCAGACGCAAGACTGGTTTCTGGTTGTACATCCGAGGAGTTTCGTCCAGAGCAACCTGGTTTTCTCAAATGTAGTGTGCTACAGATCAGTAGGTTGAAGGAGCTTCACTCCTTTGAGGTCTATGACAATCACGTGTGTATAGGGGCAGGTTTATCAGTCACTGAGATCGAAAAGCACCTGAATGCGACTGTGGATAAGTTGCCGGGTACATGACACATTAACCTTAATGAGCTTGTATTATTCAGTCATGATCATGAGTTGATTTTTTTCATAAACAGCGGATTTGATTTATTTCATCATAGATTGGAAATGCCGGTCCATCAAGTCCATTCTTTTGATTTTGCGGAGGTTTGCATCTTCCCAAATCAGAAATGCTGCTGTAAGTACAGATAGCTGTATTTTTTGAATTTTGAAAAGAAGGCCAGCAAGTTTTAATCTATGCAATACAAAATCTGTCAACTTTTTTTCTGGCCGAACTTTAGACAATTGGAGGTTGTCTCTCTGTCCAGAGTAATGCATCTGATTTGCAAACTTTAGCCAATGCCTTTGAGTTTAGTGCCCTTTGCTTCAATCCAGGTAAGTCTGCACGTGTCGTGGTCTAAAGATTTTTTTTAAACCTTTTTTATCTGAAGAAAAACTGTTTTATTGAGTGAACAAAAACATAAATTGCATGACAGTATCTCAAGCACACACCGAAATCAAATCAGCCTTCCCACAGTCCTTTGCGAGAAGCGTTATCGTAAACGTGAAAATTCCATTTACCACCCAGGTAATTTTTACAACCACAGTGCAGGATTTGCCTGATAATTCCTAAATTAAATATTTATAAAAAATGTATACAGACATAATGTTTCTTTTTAACAGCAAGAGTACACCTGGGCATATAAGCTGAGCCGACGCCGTTTCTTTGACAGAGCGGTCATGAATGTTGCAATAAAAACTGAGGTTTACCAGCCAGAAGGGGAAAAGGATGCAAAAATTAAGAAAATTGTTATGGCTTTCGGTGGGAGTACGATACGGAGATTTTCGCTGCAATATTCATACGCGGATCCTATGTACTCCGGCATACAATTTTCATGCGTAACAATATTTAATGGGAACACAATTTTCCGTAGATGAACCTAATTGAATTATATTTATAGGCCTTTGACAGCTGAATTGTTTGGACAAATAACGGAAGAAATTTCGAAAACCATTCATATCAACGTGAACACGCCTATATACTCTGGCAGATATTTAGCTGCGCTTGCTTCCAAGTAAGGAACTGCACTTGATGGCTTCAAAATATATTCCCATTTATGATTACATGATTACATCCAAATCCAAATTTTGTTTGCAGTCTATTTAAAAAGTTTTACGAGTACCTTCAAGACTGCTTGTATCCAAGTCCAACTGTCATTGACGGAACCAGTAATCCTGATGATGTGGCATTGTTGGAATTTAGCAGTTTGCAAGTATTCGGGGATGTAAGAAATGTAGATTCGTTATTAGTAGACAATTTGATTCACTTCCACTTACATCCGGTTAGGTTTTTATAAATATTTTTTATTTTTATGATTACCTATAGATCAAGAAGGATCAGTCATACGTGGATTTGGTTGGAAGACCCATTCCTCATTCTTCAGCTATGAAGCATGCAACGGGTGAGGCAAGGTATTGCGATGACATTCCAAAATATGGGAATGAACTTTCAGTAGCCCTTGTCTTAAGTGAAAGGGCGCATGCGACTTTGAAGAGAATTGATCCCTCCAAGGGGCTAGCGATGGATGGCGTGGTTGGATTTCTTTCCCATCGGGATCTAGCTCCCGGAAAGAATGCTTTCGGAGTGTTGTTGCAAGACGAGGAAATATTTGCATCGCAAAAGGTTTCTCAAAGTCCTACTTGTCCGTTTACTCTTATTATTTGGATTCCCGACTTACTCCCACTATTTTTGCAAAATTACCAGGTTCATTGCGTAGGACAAATTATTGGGGCAATCGTGGCTCGTGATCGTTTCACTGCGAAGAAGGCAGCGAAACAGGTCGTTATTGAGTACGAGGATATTGAGCCATGCATTCTAATTATTGAAGTGAGTCATTCAAGTAAAATGTCTCGTTTAAAATTGGTTTTGAAAGAAATGTTTCAATTTTTTGGGATTGTTTATTCATGCACAGGAAGCCATCACACACGGATCTTTCTTTGAAAAACACGGAGCAAAGCTAGTCAAGGGGGATTGCGAAAAGGTTTTCCACAGCTCAGCCCAAATTCTGTCGGGTAAGCTGCAGCTCAGTGGACAGCTACATTTCTATATGGAGACTCAAAGTTGCATTGCAATCCCCACTGGGGAGGATGGCTGTCTTGAAATAATTTCTTCGACCCAGAATCTGGCTGACACACAGGTTATACTACTATTATGGAACTCATATAATTCTGTTTTCGTAAGCTACGAGTTTACAACCTACCTGATAAATTAGGTTTGTTCAGTAAGTTAAAAATCACATTGGCTTACAGGTAATAATAGCAAATGCATTAGACCTCAATGCAAATCAAGTTACCGTTACGGTCAAGAGATGTGGAGGTGGATTTGGCGGAAAAGATACAAGATCCCTTCTGGTCGCACTGCCAGCAGCTTTAGCTGCAAAGAAGTAATCAATATGACAAGCTTTTGACTAATGAAACTTAATTTAATGAATGAAATAATATGCTTCCACTTGGTTTTAACAACTATTAGATTTGGAAGGCCAGCAAGATGTGTTCTTAGCAGGAAGACGGACATGATAATCAGTGGGAAGCGAGAGCCTTATTCGGCAAACTATCAAATAGGCTTCACTTCCACTGGCCAGCTACTTGCCGTTAAGATGTACATTTATGCTAATGCGGGTTGCTCATTGGATTCCTCTTTTGTGGTAACTTCAAAAGTGTGAAAATTGATGATGAAAATTCTGATTTCCCAAACCATTGAATTTCCCAAATAATTTTTTTCCTGTGCAGGCTCTGGAGCGTGCTGTTTTAAACGTTGATAATGCATACAACATTCCTAACCTCGACATAGAAGGAAAGCTTTGCAGAACCAATCGCCCTTCCAATACAACGTTCCGGGGTCCAGGCACTACCCAAGGGGCATATTTCATTGAAAACATTCTTGATCGAATTGCTGCCCATTTAGGGAAAGAGCCAGCGGAAGTACGTCTTGTTATTACATGAAATGAAATAATATTGAAACATTTTATAGTAAAAATTGTGAATTCAAACCTTCCAAAATTTTTTGATTTCATAACATCAGATTCGACAAATCAATATGTACCAAGAAGGGGATATGACCCCTTACGGTCAGATTATGGAAAACTGCACTCTTGAAAGGTGCTGGGAGGAATGCTTAGAACTTTCTCAATATTTTGATAGAAAACGAAGTGCGGAATTCTTCAACAGGTTTCAGTTCTATTATTTAAGCAAATTGATATTATTTATCAAACCCAAACCTAATTAATCTTGAACACATTTAAAATACGATGAATTCAACTGTGTTTGAAGCACTCAACTTTACCGGAAACGGGGTATTTATCTAACGCCATGCCATTTTGGAGTTGGCTACACTCATTTACCATACAACCAAGCAGGGGCATTAGTAAATGTTTTCAAGGATGGGTCCATTTTACTCAACCATGGTGGGGTTGAGATAGGGCAAGGCATACATGTTAAAATGATTCAGGTTTGTTTGTTTCAATTTCCTTTTTAATGACCATTGCGGAAATGATTGTGACTTGTGACAAATGACTTATTTTACCCCAAAGATTGCAACAAGAGAGCTTGGTGTCCCAGGATCCAAGATTCGGATTGAGCATACTTCCACCGATAAAATTCCAAATACCACACCAACATCCGCAAGTCTAAGCTCAGATTTGAACGGAATGGCGATATTGGTAATAAATTATTAAAATTAAAACTAATGATGCCTAATGATTGATTAAGTATATATATTTATGTACTTTAGAATGCCTGTCAGCAACTGTCAACGAGGCTGGAGCCTTACCGCAAATCAATGCCTCACGCTACATGGGAGGAGATAATCGAAAAAGCGTATGAAGACCGAATCAGCTTATCCGCAATTGGATTTTATGCGTAAGCACAGTTTAAGGAAATTGTGTGAAACGTTCCGTCATTAATCAAGTTAATTTTTAACTTCTAACTAAATAAATAGGGACCCTGACGTAAGCTGGAATAAAGAAACACGACAAGGAAATGTCTTCGCCTACTTCGTTAGTGGAGCAGCTTGTAGTGAAGTAGAAGTCGATTGTCTAACTGGCGAATATCATGTAACGTGGAAGATAAGACTGAATGTTGTTTATATTGAAGAATGACAAGGAGTGAGCAAAATTGCACATTTCGTTTTGCAGATCTTACGAACGGATATAGTAATGGATGTAGGAGAAAGCTTGAATCCAGCCATTGACGTGGGGCAAATTGAAGGTGCATTCATGCAGGGTGTGGGTTTGCTAACGCTGGAGGAACTCATCACGGATAAACAGGGCCAGCTGCAGACAACAGGACCCCTCACGTATAAAATTCCAACAGCTTTAGATATCCCTCTGGAATTTAATGTGTCTTTCCTTCCAGGATCGGGAAATCCTAGAGCCATATACTCCTCTAAAGTATGCCATCTCCTAAAGATTAAAAAACGTCAATTTAGATCTTAACCCATAATTTAATATGATTTTGCGTTAATTTATTTCAGACTGTCGGAGAGCCGCCATTGCTCTTGGCCAACTCAGTCTATTTTGCAATAAAAGATGCAGTTCGCCAATTCAGAAAGCAGTTGGGCTGGGGCTCTACATTCCGGATGGATTCACCCGCATCAGTGGAGAAAGTGCTGGCTGCATGCAGCAACTTATCCCATTTTGATGTGGAACATCACTAGCCACTTTTATCTATAACATTTAAACCCTAACTTATGTTCTTCATGATTTCTGCTTTCTCTAGTCAGTGCAAAATATTCAAATAAATTACTTAACTGGAAAATCTAGAAAATCATATTAGTATAGTATCAGTAGACAAGGCAGTTAATTAAAAATTTAAATTGAGATATTTCAATTTTAGCATGAAGAAATCATGAAGCAAGCAATGTACAAAGACAAACAAGAGCATATTATTGAGCAATTCAATGGGAAGAGAACTACATTGCATGAGCCGAGCCCACAACACATCCATCCAATCCCAATCCAATATCCAATGCTTCTAAATAAGCAAGATATCCGAAGCCAAACAATCATCAACAACCAAAACCAAACAAAGCCAATAATGAGATGAGATGATGCCCAAAAAGCATGCTTCTTGCTGCCTTCTTCTCCACCGTATCCCTCCGCATATAGTGTGAATGGAAGAAAGGGTTCAGACAGAACTCAATAGATAGGCTAACCAGAAACAGTAACCAACCGCCAATTTTATCCCAGAATTCTTCGTCCAAATACATTCCTTTACTCTACGCATGCTAAAGTAGATGCAAAGTTGCAGTTAGGGTTAGGTTCACCAACGAAAACAAATTCAACTCTTTTCACAGCCAGTAGTCATTAATTAGTTCAGCATAATATTTAATGATTTTATTTATATATATGAATCTCACAATCAACTATTGCGCTATACGGTTAGAAATCATCTATAATTAGTGTATCTAATCTAGATCAGCAGAATCAAAATGCATCCTATCGGATGTGTGGACATAAAACTCCATAGATGGTCTACATTTATTTATTATTTATGCGGATTAGGTATAGTTTTTAGGTTTACTGCATCATCGCATATATCTCATCATCAGAGTACACATAATATCTTTTATCTCATCGTTGTGTTGGTCTTTTAGCCTACTCTGCCTTGTCAGATTTTGATGAAGAAACAAGCGAGCAAGCCAAGAAAATAATGCGAATGCGGATAAAAAATCTAATCGGGCATATGAAACCCAAAATCATTTCCAGTTTTTTTGTTAGCACCAACCAGCAGCAAACGCAACAGGAAGCTGTTACAAAAATTGTATTTATAGGTACATATTATTCCAAGCTTGTTCATTCCATGATGATGATGGCATAAGTCGATGCGATCGAGCTTCGAAATTGAAATTGAGCATGGATTTTTAACGATAATGATAGAGATATCGTTATTACACCAAACCATACATACTTTCCTGCTTTTCCGAGCCTAAGGAAGAACTATTCCAAAATTATAGCGTAGAGAGGAAAATTGCTTTCTATTTCCGTTGAGAACTGCGACATTTCTTCCTAGCTCTTTCACGTGCTATTATTATTATGGAATAGCTCCGTTCGGTTATTCACTCTTCACTCCATTTTTCTCATATGCATAAAAGATATGTATAAAATGGAAGGATTTTCATATTGCCCAAAAAAAGAGCAGCCCTCTGCTAAAAAATCAAAGGATATGGCTTGGTTTTTGCTGTTGCTGGATTTTTTTTATATGGCATGCTTCTTGCATTCAGCTTTCAACGTTGCATTTTCTCCGTTGCGTTGCTGCTGCTTTTGTTTGTTTGTATGTTTGAAGGAGGGAGCGAGCAATTTTGATATTTTATGCATAACAAAGATGGTAAGGAAGGGATGGATGGATATATTATGGTTGCATAAAAAGACTTCTATAAAGGAAAAGTAGAGTAAACAAAACAGTGAGTGAGAAAAAAATGGTTATCTGAGCTGGTCTCGCATTTTTTTGTAATCCTATCGCGTACAGTGCAGAGTGCAGTGCTTAAATAAACATGAAAAGATAAGTAAGTTTGCTATTGCCGAATTGGTGTTATCATTGCCGAATGTAGGGAAAATGGCCTGCATTGCATTCAATATTCATAATTCAATTCAATAACACTCCTGCAAAGTATTTTGGTTGAAACCTTGAAGAAATCTGAAACGTATTTTAATAATACTACATATACTATACTACTTACTACTACACTGCACTTGCACCTGATAAAGATAAGCAATAAAAAAAGTGAATGTGGGTTAGTAAGTTACTTTTAAATTCACACGAGAAGGGCAACAATAAACAAAATAGAACCCACATGTTTGTGTTTGTTTGTGCTTTATTCTCTACCTGTAACATATTATGATACCTGTGAATGTGAAAGTTTTAAACCAGCTGAGATGATGTTAAATGTAGCCGTTACATTTGAGTATGAAATGGATTCAATTTTAGCAGTAGGGACATGATAAGCCTTGCATTGTTCTTTGCTTCTCCTTGGGTTTAATTGTTAATTGAAATCCTGTGCACGGTTTTTGGAAAACGATGAGGATATCACGGTCTGTGCCATATCATTTCACTTTGAAGCAGAATATTAGACGAAGGATGATAACATAATTATTTCTGTGGTGCCTTATCAAAGTGCCGGGAAGTCGCGGGTCGGAGTAGTCAAATTAGATGTTATGTTATGCTTTCACCGTTAAACATTGAAAGCGAAGTACTCCGTTTCCAGTTTCCGAAAGAGAAATGGACGTTGCTGATAAGAATAGTGCCCCTCCTGGGGCACAACAACCGTCAGCACTGGAAAGGGACTTGAAGGGAGGGACATCATCCTCCTCAGATGATGATGAGTCGGATGTTATGGGTGATTTGTCGAAGGGGTCGATGGATATGGATGAGGAGTTTTTGAAGCATGCGGAGGTCGAAACCGGGGAGAATTTGAGTGACCAGACGCCGGGAGGTATGTGTACATTGATGATTGAGTGGAGTGATTGGTTAAATATGTAGTTAATATGTTCGAGAATTAATTTGAGTGTATGAAGTAATAATGCATTTTTTGTGTTTGAATGTCGCAGGCCTGTGCTTGTATGACTGCTCCCTGTCAACCCAAACCAACAACTCTTTGTCCCACTTCAGTCACACGTTTAATGATGGAGCGGATTCCAATCATAAACATATCCACGACCTTTCCTGTTCTATGCTTGCGGATGGCAGCCAATGCTGTGAGGAAATGGTAGGTTCCATGAATTCTATTAATTATTTATGTGCACCTCCTCTGCATCAAATTCAATGAATCTGACACTAACCGTCTACATTAATATTAATTATGTATTTATTTGTTGTTCATTGTCTGTTATTTTTGCAGATGCATAGTTTGACTGCAGAGCTGCAAAAGAAGGATAAACTAATCAAACATCTTGTAACGACGATAGACACCGCAAATAAGGAACACAAAGAAAACGCTGCCAGAACCAAGAATCTTGTAACTGAGGTAAGGGGTTGTTCACATTTAAAAAACCGGCATATTAATACGAAGTGCATAATTTAACTATGAATGAGTTTATGAGGTCGACTTAACAGAAACCGCTCGGAACTATAATATAGGAATGTTTACAGGTATCCATGATCAAAGAAAATTTTGACGATCTAACGAATCTATCCCAGTGGAGTTTTGACGAAAGGAGGGATGAAAATGCGGCTAATTCTGTTGAAAGCTTTCGCCTTAGTTCCTACATAAAGAAAATGCCTTCTCAAAGCCAGAATCATCAAAATCAGTCACAAGATGCCGAAAAGATGGAAGTACAACAGGAAAGTAGATCAGCTCAAACAACTCCTGCACCTCCAGTGTCTCCATCTTCGTATACAAATTTATGTGAAGTAAAGGAGGGTCCGTTAGACAAAGATTCTGTCCAATCCCTCTGCTACTCATTTCTGTCAGTTACAAAAGGTTTGAAAAACGAGTTAAATACGGTTCGCGGCTTGATACAGCAACCCTACGAAAATCGTCAAGATTTCCCCATGCAAAAAATTATGACAGGTGAGGGCAGATTTGGATTTTATTATTTTTTTAAACTCCAAAGTATTTTAATACCCTTTAATAACATGATCAAGTTTTTTCATTTTTTTATTGACTTGATATTTATTGGTTTATATTCATAGCTATACACAAAATAACCGAGTGCCATGAAACTGAAATGTCTTCTTGCAAAAATCAAATGGCTGCAGAAATAAAACATCATCATGAAGTCCAAAGTGCTTTAAAGGATGAAATAAAAACGCTGAAAATGCGACTTCAAGAAAAGGCTAGACAAAGGGATAATGAAGTTGCAGAACTTCTCAAGGCTCGTTTACTTGAGGTATTTTCCTCAATAAATTGCCGTTGGTATAAAACACGTATTGTAATTATTATGTGGGTAATGATGTAATTTAATCCTCCTGCTATTTAGGCACACGATGCTTCTGAACTCCAACTAAACGAAAATTTAAATGTGGGGGCTGGAGATTTAGTTAGACCGCCACTTGATGACTCGTTCAATTCAAATTCAGAAGAAGAGACATTTAGTAACTTGTCACGAATGAAAGTGGAATATTTAAAACTAACCCCTTCAGAATATATGGAAGACGAAATTATTGACACTGTACATATACCTGATTCCTATCGACAAATTCTGGAAGATTATAAACTGAAGGTAAGTGCTCACAATAAAAAATTAAATGTTAGTAAATGCGTTATTCAGTTAGCATGCTCACACATATGTCTATATTCTTTGCAGTTATTTGACATGGAGAAGAAGTTTGATGCTAACCGACGGTACTTAGAAGAACAAACTCATGATCGAGAAGTGGAAAGAGACGAATTTCAGCATGCCCTGGAGTCCTTACAAACTCAAATTGAAGAGCTAAAGAAGGAGAACGGCAAACTTTATGAACTTAATAAGCAAAATGTATATCAAATGGAAGAATATGATGCGAGGCTAAAACGTGCTGAAGAAGACGAAATGGATATGATTCAAAAGCATGAAAAGGCTGAAATCGAACTAAAAATTGCCGTTGAGAAGGTTGGTACTTTATTTTTCAGCAAACTGTAGTAGTTTCTCATTTTCCTGCCACGGAATTCATTTTAAATGGTTACCAACTTTCAGATATTTGAACTTCGAGAAATCATTCGGGACCTTGAAAAGCAAGTTGATGTATTGTCGACAAGTGCATTGCAATTGAAGGAGCAGAATCAAGTATTATTAGATGAGCTGGATAAACAAGAAGTAATGAATAAAAAAGAACAGCCGGTTGTCAATGAACAAGATACTTACGGTACGCTCCCTATCGATGTTACAGAGGAAATTCAGACACAGGTTAGATTGAAAATAAGTATTCATTCATTCATTTTTAGAAGCCAAAACCCATTATTAGAATTGAATTCATTAATTGGTCATGTTTTTTGCAGCTGCATGATCTTTCAAAGAAAATTGAATCTAAGATTAATGAAATGGACAACCAGTCGTTCCATACCCGTCCCAATAGCTCGTGCTCTGGAGTTGCATCTGCAGTTTCAACGGAAGACATTTCGTGCAGGTAATTAATTCTACTCATTTGACTCGATGGAAAAGGTATTACGAAAGTCACCTACTGAAACTAAAACTTACTTACTCTATATTCTTGCAGAGAACTGGCCGGTAGGAGCTCAAGGAACTTAGAAAACTTTCCTGCTGAAGACATGGGGGCTTTACTGCTTAACGAAATTCGTCGGTTGGAATCGCAGTTTGAAAGCTTAATTAGATTTGAGGATGTATTAATGAAGAAAATGAAAGATAGTGAGCTGCGCTGTGGCGTACAAAAAGATAAGATAGAGGTAAATAAACAATTCACAGA
Source organism: Lepidocyrtus cyaneus (assembly GCA_034696785.1). Taxonomy (NCBI): domain Eukaryota; kingdom Metazoa; phylum Arthropoda; class Collembola; order Entomobryomorpha; family Entomobryidae; genus Lepidocyrtus; species Lepidocyrtus cyaneus. Next base: position 23,418 of record JAQIWX010000025.1, on the reverse strand, counting down.
ACATTATGAAAAGGAAAATAATAATACAGTATTGTGAATATTGTACCTTCTGAAATTTTAGGAACTGGAAGCGCAAGTGTCCATATACCAAGAAAATTCTTCCAACCAAATGCTAAAAATAGCAGATTTGGAAGGAAAGATTGACGCCTTGCGATTTGAATCTTCAAACCAGGATGTAATATCATCCATGAAGTCACGATTGGGAAAGGCATCGAAGCAGCTGGAGGAATTTAAGATATTGCTGGCATCAAAAGAGCAAGAATTGTCACAGGTTAGATTTTCGGCTCTCATCGCTGCATATTTTCATTTTGCTTGTCAATACCATTGCTTGAAAATCAATCTGTTTTATGTTTTTCAGATAAAGCTGGAGCTGAACACCTTAAAAATAAGACAAGTAGAAACAAAAGTGGAATTGAGAGATACGTCTTCCCAAACGCAGTCTGGACTAGATGGCACAAGTTTTAGTGGATTCACATATGAAGGTACCAATCGTGATTTACTATATGAAGTAGTTAACGCAAGCTAATTAACTGGTGAGAGCAATAATTGTGAACTTAATATTTCCAGGTGTAAGCCCTGAGAAGATAAGACGGATGGATTCTGTCAACCCTCTAAGTACCTCAGGGATATCAGTCCCTAATGCAGCCATCGAATATGATCAAGGGATATCATTTGAGCAGGAACATCCATCGATGAGAAGCTACGATACTATGGTAAGTTTGTTGCTTCAACAACCAGACTCATTTATTATGTTTTTGTATCGTAAGTGAATGCTTGTGGTATCAACTGGCAGGGAAATTGGAATTTAACACACTAGGATTTTTAGGCTTGGCTCTGGTAATTTTTGTAGTTTTTCCAAGCATTAGCAAATGATAGGTTTAGTAAAAAAAAATAAAAAATAACGCATTTCAGCGCGACGGAAAGCGGAAAGGTTAAAAGAAAACCTAACTAGTGTTTAGTACATCAGAAATCAACCATGTGGACCAACTCTGAGAAGAGTCCATGTGACTCGTGTGGTTGTCCTTCCGAAAGGACCCCAATCACGTTTGAGCCAGGCTGTCCTCACAAAAGGATCGGTGTCCCGCGTGACCCTTGTTCTCCTTCCAGTGGACGACGGGATGGGGACAACGCTGACAGTTGCAGAAGAAGCCCACAGGACCATTTTGGTTTCTCCAAACGAGGCCCGTGTTGTCCTTCCAGTGTTGGTAGGAATTATAAGGTAGACTCAGGATCAGTGTGTGTCTGTCGGCGGCCATCATCTACCAACCAGAATAATTCAAGATCAAAGCCTTTTGATTGGTTTCGCACTTCGAATGCTTGCCATCCAAAGATTTCGCATTTGCTAAAATCAGTCAAGCCGATGTGTCTCAAAGGTATTGCTCCTGTGTGTGAGGATAACGGAGCAAAGGAATGTAGGAGGAAGCTTTCAACCAACACATTGCACAGCATTGAGTCTTTAATGGACCTTCGATCATGGGCTGCATGTGAAATTGAGCGTAGCCGATATTATTATGAACAGTTGTTGGTTAGAGGAAAAGGAACTTACACTTTACAGAAATGAGAATTCCAATTTCACTTGCCGGCTACATTTCAAGCAGAAATTCCTGTTAAATGTGTTTTGAATTTCAGAATCGTTCTGGTGGACGAGGGGATGGGGACAACGCTGACAGTTGTGGAAGGTAAATTTCAACTGCGAACTGTATAATGCTATTCGTGAATGAAACGCAACATTTAATAATAATAATTGTAAAATCTTTATGTTATTCAATTAGGGGAAATACAACGATTAAGGAACTGGATGAAAACCTGCAGGAACTCCAAAGACTTCTAGCTGAAAAGGATAAAATGATTCAATCATTAAAGGATAACCTGCAAAATAAGGACAAGCGGAAGGGTGAATGTGAGGAAGAAAATGTTACTATCGGTAAGACACATAAATCTATCTAGGTGTTAGTTGTATTGTAAATTATTATCTATTATTGACTGTACATTTGTCGTCGTAGTTCTGAGTTCGGAATTGATTTGTATTTAATAGACCTCGACGTAGGGAGTGGGGGGTTCAAAGGACACAAGGTAAGCTTTCAGTTTATAAGAATAGAATTCATTGTAGTTTTAGACTGAAGCTTTATATCCCCAATTCAATTACCAACTTTCTTAAAAATTATAGGGCCAAGGGGAACCATGTGTGTATGAAACTACATATGCATCCGACTATGAAGTCGATGGTGACCTTTTAAAATACATTGGCACTAAGATCCTTAGTGATGGAGTTCGGAAAGGTACTTAATAACTACGAATAAATTATTATCAATAGCGTGTTCCAATGTAACTTGATTTTTTACCAGACATAACATGCTTCTGTTTTTTAGAACATTCTTCGGGTCACGGTCACGGAAGGGTTCAGGAAACTGATCTCCAAATAGAGATTGCTACCTTAAATACTCAAATCCAGCAGTTGAAACGAGCCCTGGAGGACGAAAGAAAACGGGCTGACAATTTTTCAAAACAGTTGAAATCATGTGTGGAAACCAAAGCAGGATTTCAGTCTCAAAGTCCTTCAGCGCGGACACCGGTTCATCCAGTCACTGGTACACCGTCAAGGCCATGCGCGGGAGCCAAAGCAGGAGTTCGGCCCCAAAGTCCTTCGGCGCGCACTCAAGACCAGACAGCCACTGGTTCACCGCCAAGGTCATGCGGGGCAGCCAAAGCTGGAGTGCGACCCCAACATCCGTCAGCGCGATCACCAGACCAGACAGTCACTGGTTCACCGTCACGGCCATGCGGGGCAGCCGCAGGAGGAGTTCGATCCAGTCCTTCAGAGCGCCCTCCGGACCAGACAGTCACTGGTTCACCGCCAAGACGTTGCGGGGCAGCCGCAGGAGGAGTTCGATCCAGTCCTTCAGAGCGCCCCACGGACCAGCATGTTATTAGTTCACCGTCAAGGGGATGTGGGGGATCTGGCGGAGGAGTTCGATCCAGTCCTTCAGAGCGCCCTCCGGACAAGCATGTTATTAGTTCACCGTCAAGAGGATGTGGAGGAGCTCGATCCAGTCCTTCGGTGCGCGCACCAGTCCAGAAAGTCATTAGTTCACTGTCAACATCAGATCTTCAAACGCAACATCGGGAACTTGTGCACCAGATTGAAGAAGGGCGGGCCATATTGAACCTCAAACACAAAGAAATCTTAGATTTGAATGATCATGTTGTAAATCTGGAAAGGAGATTGAATGCCAAAGTGGAGCATGAGCAGGAACTAATGACAAGACTAAATAGTACAAGTTCGTCTCTCAGAAGGTGCGAGGAGCATGGACGAGAGCTTTCGGCTAAAAACATCGAAAATATTAAGGAGATTCGTCGTCTTCGGGACCAGTTGGATAAACTTTACGTATGTTATGAACACCTTTCGTGTTATGGTTATGAACACACCTTTATGAGCACGTATTTATCTCATCGTCAAAAGATTAAAATATAATTGCGAACTTTTGTATAAATTACAGGCTAGTATTCGTAATGGGGAGAATCCAGTCACCATCTCGGTATGTAGATATCTTTACAGTTTCTAATACCTTACTTAACTTTAAACACAAACCCGTGATAGTGTTACTAAGAAAGAAGTGTCTTTGTTTTACAGGGCAGCGGAAACGAATATTTTGAGCAGTTTATGAGAGCTAAAAGTCATAAAAAGGCTTTGGCGTGGCAAAAGAAGTATTTAATATCCGTAATAATTGGGTACAAAAGTGTATTACGCCAAGTTGGGCACGGTAGTGAGCATCCGGAACTCCTCCAGCTACATATACCCCTAGCACCTAGTGCGGTCGGATTGTTGGACAAACGAAGTTATAGAAGAGACTTCAGGTATTTTAGTTCAACTCATTTTCTAAGAAATTGATGTATGTCTTTATTTTTCTATTAAAATTTAAAATATTACTATTTGATTTGTTTTTTATTCAGGGTTGTTTCACAAGTGGTGCTAGCTACAATACGAATGAAGTACATGGTGAATAGGTGGCATAAGAAACGAAATGCCGAAGGATCTCCTGACAGTGAATACAGTATGAGTAGATATCCGTCAAGGATTGATCAAAATATCCGTCCAACAAGAGGAATACTAACGCAAAATAGGAACAATCCCACCGCTCCTCCCTATTCTTCAACTTCAGCACCTGTAGTGAACAACAATCTCGTTATACTTGGTGCCAACAGAGGTAATGTAGACCAGATTTCGGAATACTTGAGTAGGTTTGAGTCGATTGAAAATGAGATATCGAGTAGTTTATCCAGAAACCAATTTCCGTCCTAAATGTAAATAAAAACTTATTTAGACTAAGTTATCGTTAGTTTAATTTATAGCGCGCTCTTGGCGATTTTTATAATATTTACAATGTACGCATGCATGCAGCATATCGCCATATTTAAAAATTTTGTAATTGATGAGCTAACTATAATTTTTACGTTATTTATTGTATACTCCTGACAAGTTTAGGTGACTATCGCTGGACCATGCCATTTTTCTTTTTAACCATTCAGACTTATGTATGGAATGTTTTTAATTTTGAACACGATGCCATTAATTTTACAGTGCCTTGATTTTTACACGAACGCTCAAGTTATGATCTTTTTTGCTTAAAGTTTTGTTATTAATTGTTATTTTATTGTTGAGTCAATTTCATGAATATTTTAATTAAAACATTAAAAAAGTATAAAAGCTTATTCGAGATTTAATTTTTATATCTCGTCCTTCCATACGATTCCTTCTATCCAATCTACATATGACTGCACATTCGTGTAAATTGCTGGTGTTCCGGAACCACAGAACTGGTCTCCAAAAGACGTCACACCCATTATGTACTGCATGCAGTTGCTTTTGTCTGGTTTCGTGGTAAGGGGTCCGCCACTGAAATAGAAATCTTTCATGTTACATACACAATATGCATATTACGTGCAACCGTTACATAAGAACAGTTTTAAATAATAAAATCTACACTGGTGCTAAAAAACTACCTGTCTCCATCACACGTATCTTTATTTCCATTCTTATCTCCTGCACAAATCTGTGATTTGACGATACCATCCGGTAAGTCCGTATTACTTTTGTAGGCTCTGTTGCACTCTTTTAGGCTGTATTTCGTAATGTTTACAACTTGTAATACATCGCCGCGCTTTCCTGTTCATGTCAGTCATAATCGTTTTTTCAGAGCTATTCTTTCATTAACAAATAAATGAATTGTATCAGTATTTTTATTACCGAAATATTCGAGTCTACCCCATCCGGAAGTTAGAAACTCGATAACGGTTTCTGGTCGATTCTCCGACTGGGGAAGACATGCTGGATGGGCCATTCTACTGAATTTTAATTTCTTGTCAAGTTTTATTAATCCAATGTCATTGTATTTAGAAGGTCGCTTGAATTCAGGGTGGACAAAAATCTCCGCCACGTACGCTTCCACTCTGCGTTGACTGGAAAAGGTATCCAGTTTTTGCAAGTGCTTATCTCCTAGAAGCACTCGGGTAGGAGCTTTGCTGTAGGATTATGTAAATAAATCGAGGAGTACAACTAAATATATAATACCGAACCAAGTTACTATTTTCCAAAGACCTTCGTGAGCAAACCAATTACCTAACTTTCCCGTCAAGACAGTGAGCTGCGGTCAGAACAAACTGGTCGCTTATCAGTGTTCCTCCACATTTCCAAGATATGTCACTTCCAGGCTCTTCATATCCCAAAGCCACCTGCGAAATTTTGAGTTTCACATTACCCCAAAATCAAACAAAATTATTCTGATCTGATTGTGAGTTTCATTCGCGACCCAAACGTACCGTAAATGACATTTCATCCCGGTCTGCCGGTCGACCTCCAGAAATCAATGGAAGTTCTTTGTTATCATTGCAGTTTCCGAGCGGAATCCCTCCTGACGCAAGTTTACCCGGATCCCCGTATCCTCCGGTGTAGAAAGGGACGAAACCGGGTGTGCTGGCTTGCTGGACTACAAGTTGGTTTGCATACTCGTCACATTCTAAACAGTAGAGCAAATCATACAACTTTATAGAACTGGCGATGCAGATTTTTATCATTTATGGACAAGAACCGAAATGACTTACTTCTGGCACTGATTTTCTTCTCCGTTTGACAGCAAATTAAAGGAAGTTGATTCTACATAAATCATTCATAGTTTCAAATCTTTTTAGCAAGTTATAATTTTCCAAAAAAAGCCGAACACATTCCCAACATTTTTTTACATTACCTCCAAATAACAGACGGATGGACTAATACCCGCACGAAAATTGGATAGTGCAGACGGGCAATCGCTCAATAGTCTGCACTCCCCAATAACATTGGAAAAGCCTCCGCTACTACATGGCCTTCCAGCAAAAATTTTCGAGCCTAACGCTGAATAGGATATCAGTTGAAGGGAGTTTATAAAAATTACTAGAAACAATTTTTGGGAACATATTTTCCCTTTCCTCCACATCCTCCCTAGATAATGTCAATGAAATTTAAATAACTCTTTAGCAGAACTAACTTTTGCAACTAGTATTCTATCACAATACTCAAACACTATTAAATAGGTTGGAAGAGGAGATTTATTTTCTTCCCATGCACAAGTGCAAACAACGGTACCTAAGAGGTTAAGTTTCTTTTATGATTATGAAACCTTTTCACTATATTAATGGTTGCATGCATTTATGCATTTCTAGCTTGTTTTAGTACCTGCCAACTGCAGATAATCTGTAAGTAATACATGATAGGTCCAGCATAGAACTGTCAGGTCCACGGGTACTGTTATATGTCGTCCTTTATACCTTTACATTTACTTTCCTTTGAGAACAAAAAGCGATGTACATATGCTGCCGGTTTACGGTTGAATGGGCTTCATCAATAAATCATGGAACTTGTGATGGAATTAGTGCATGAGATATGACTATAGATTCGTGTATAGAGCCCCTCGTTATATTTTGGTGTGCTTGTTGAACTGGATAATATTGAAGTATCTAATTTAGATTAAAGAAAATTGAAAAACATAAAAGTTAAATAATAAACTGACATGGGCTTTGTGCCGAAGTGAGGTAGAGGGTGAACTTACCAGTTAGAATAAATGAAAAAGAACTTTTCACGTTACCCCAGATATTATTTACATTAGTTAAGTAAAACGAACACCGTACCATTATTACCACCATCTCCAGAGAGTATTATGATTCCTAGCTGCATAAGTTTAAGTAAGAAATCTCAGGGATATAAAGACGCTAGGAGCAGTGTACATAGTAAATTTGGATACTCAAGGAATTTGGTGATTTGTTCAGTTCGAACATTTTTATTACTTTTTTAGACTCTGAATGTTTGGTTGACAAAAAATTTAAGAGTAGATCCACCAACACCAGTGACAGGGCTCACTGCTTAGTTACTTTTCATGATTATATCGTTATGCATGTCCAGTTATGCAGACGCCTGTCTTACTGTTCTGGGTCTATGGTTGCGGCACTTGGTTTGGGAGAGGGGATTTCCGTTTCTTCATCGGCTTCCATTTCCACTGCAGATGATTGAGGCTCAGGGGACACTTTGGAAGGGGCGGTCTTCACGGCTCCGTAAATGAACAAGGCGATAAATATCGGGGTAAGGACCCCGGTCACTATGCAGGAAGATACCACAAAGTTCATTAGAACTGCAGCAGCCTGTTCGTAGACCATGTAGCATCCCTAATTACATAAAATGGAAAAGAGGTTGGTATATACATATTATTTCAAAATGAATTATTAATTTGCCACGCCATGTTAATATAGTAAATAACAATGAGCAGAGATAGTTTACATCAATTTTTTCTATGTTTTTAGCGGTTCCGGGTTCTGCCACGCCTTTTTTAAATGCAATGCTGCCCCCGTAGCATGCTTCAACACCAGACGTGAAGTCATCCTTAGTCAATAATTTGACTGAGTCCTTGTACACTTCAAAAAAATCCATTGGTCCGTACCATGAACAACAGCTCTGCAGCGACAAATTGAGAGTAGTTTTTTTAAACATTAGATATTATCTGATGTACAAGTATAAAAATTGCCCGTGGTATAGCTTACCTCACCTCGAACTTTACGGACATTTTGATGGAGCTGGGAAAATCCCCCTCCTTCAACGTGTCTTTAACCCGGAGGAAGAAAGTCTTTCGAAGTTCGCCATTGGAGAGGTCTGAGTAGCCCAAAATGATGAGTACGGAAACTATGCTTAGCGCCATGGTCAGCACTGCTCCCAAAATGTACTGTATACCGAAATCAAATAATTATTAATAAATAATTAAACATATTTATCAAATGACTTCCATATAATATTTTGTACCTAGTTATTTGAACATCATCAACTCAAAGTTACTAGCATAGCATAAACCTACCAAAGTCATAACCCAAGCCTTTGTAGCCCTCCAGTGGATTAGAAGGAGTCCCATGGGCATCCACATCGATAGAAATCGGGTGGCCACGTGAGTCAGCCAGATAGAAGTAGCCAATGAATTCGGGAGAGGAAAGATCAGGGTCCAGTAGATGCCTACGTAAAAGGTGTAAGTGTACATGCCCCCTACCAAAACCTAGTGTCAAAAATAAGGATATCATCAGAAGAACCGTTATTTGGGAGTTTATGTGTAAATTTAATTGAAACAAATTGTTGTTGGATGGAGTACCCATGTGAGAAGGGATAACACTCGAAGAGATTTCTCCCAACATGGTCTGCCGCTGCAGGCTACGAACGGATACAAACTCGGCATCTCTCAAAGCGTTATCGAGATGCACTTTTTCCACAGGCTTAAGATAAGTCAGGAGCTGTTTTGAGAAATAATGGAATTTAGCAGGACCAGCATAGCAGGAATAAAAATTACATGTGCAGATTTAATTAATTAGTTGTTTACGTACCTGATTAATAATTTCAATTTACAAAATTGTCCCAGCACTTCAACTGAGTTCCATGTTTACAGATTGATTGAGAATTGGTAATCGGAATTTTGCAAGTCGATAATAAACGTTCTTTTTCTACTTATTACTAGCGCATAATATGCATTACTAATGTCCATATATCTACCTATCCAAAGCCGTGGATAAAAATGTTAAACAATATTAGTTAAACTAACTGTAGACTAAACTACTTGAACACCACTCAATAGAGAGTATCTCCAGGGAATGAAGTCACAGATTGGTGAAATGTAGTTATGGCTTCTTCCGGGTAATCACATAAATATGCATTAAATTTCACAGTGCCCCACACACTCATGGATGTACTAGTAGATGCAAGCTTATATGGTCGAATATCTGAATCGTTTGGACATGAAACAGCTTTTAGAACAAATGTAAAATTTCCCTTCGTTAGATTGTCAATCTGCAACAGGATAAATGTACAGATTTGAATTATGCACATGTCGAAAGTTATCCATTCTATTAAAGTTCCATTTTATTAAATCCATACGAGCTCCCTGACATGCGTTTAATTCAGCGTATGTATATGTCACTTCCAATATAATTTACATTAGCAGCTATGCATTTTAACTAAGTTATTCTGACATTAAATTATCTCACATTTATAAAAAAGAGTATTTTTGTAGTTGGTCTACCAAAAAATTAAGATTTTGTCCGCCACACCACATCCTCAATCCAGTCCAGGTAGGATAATACATTCGAGTATATCGCCGGTATTCTCTCCCCACATTGATTAGGTCCAAAAGAAGTGATCCCAACCACATAGAAAATACATCGTTTCTCCTTGTCCGGAAGAAGGAGAGGTCCACCAGAGTCACCCTAATCATAACATCATTTAAAAAAATTGTCATTATACTCATTTACTACCTGTTCATTATTTAGCTATTTCTTTTCATTTCGGGTTATAAGGCGAGACCCGGAAAAAATTTCCACATCTTTTTTAGTTGTATTAGATTGAGAACAATGAGCATTATTTGTAACTGTCTAAATTATATAATTAAGGTATTAATAGCTAAACGTACCTGACACGTATCTTTACGTCCTGATCCATCCCCAGCGCAAACTTGGGTTCTGGTTATTCCATTAGGGAACCTACACAAGACCAGTGTGTGTGTTGTAATTAGCTATCTTGATGCATATCTTTTATCGTTATGCACCTCTTTTTCAATCTTTTTTTTTGTTTGCAAAAGCAACCAAAAAAACATGTTTTTTTTCTTACTTTATGTTGGAGGTAGAAATTTCCTTGTAAAATGCATTACAAGCGTCCCATGAATAGCCATCCAGATTCACTACCTGAAGAGTATCAGCTTGCACTTCTACAACAATTTAACAATAAAAAATTTATTTGACATTAAAATGCAAATTATTGTTTAGGTACACAAATAAAAAATATAATTCCATTATATTCGATTCCAATTATACTCTCAAGTTGTCTTCTTGAATTATAATTTGTTTTCCAGAGGAAAAATGGAATCTTTCTGGAATTTCATTAAACTCACCTCCAGCCCCTGTGATTCCAAAACCTGAGGCTGTAAAATTTTTACTATTTACTTTTTTGAGTAAATCATCCTTGGCTTGAGGTAAGCACGCTGGCATAATGGATTTGGTGATGTTCACCTTTCGGCTCATTTTTATCAACGCAATATCATGATAAGTGAGGGGCGGCTGGTATAAGGGATGAACAAAGACTTTGGAGACGCCAACTTGCTCCCTTGTATTGGACGTTCTTTTACTTAAAGTGATATCTCCGAGTAAAAGTTTTGTCGGTGGTCCTCTGGACAAAAAAAAAGTAATCAAAAACTATTTGAGTACGACTAAATTAGGTGGTTACTTACATCATTCAAATCATAAATCAATTTGCATCATCCTTTTTTTCTCCCACCGATTCTGACATTCTGACAACAAGTTCGGTAACATTTTCTTTTTATTACTTTATGTATGTATGTTTTCCTCTTCTCATCTTTCCAGTTTTGCAATTGTAATAATAAACTAGTAAAAAGCAAATGCTGGGCTAAACGTTCAACTCAATAAATTATTTGTCCTTGCCGCAAGGTTTTGGCTCTAGAGTTAGTGCTAAATTAGATATCAATAACTATTGAGATGTGAATTTAATTGGCAGTTTTATACTCCCATCCAATACATGCCAAACTAGTTTACCCTAAACGACTGCCCAATGGATTGTAATTTGAAGGGCAATTTTGATCATTGTTTTAAAAATCATATTCATATATAATTGCTCGTAAGTAATCGTGGACTCTTCTTAATATGAAAATTAATTTGGGGCAGAAGAAAAACACGATCTGTGTATGAAGCTATTAAAAACATTGCGAAATGGTTTTTTGACGAGAATGAGACCACAAACATGAGGCTCAATGGAAGGACTACTAGATTCCAGATCCAAAGAATGCAAATTAGCTCCCTGTTACATATCAAGCGTAAGATGGAAGAACTGGAGGAGGAGGACCTTTGATCAAGATCAACTCAAACTCGTGGCGAGAGAAGAAGAATCTTCGTTCCAGTCAGTCCAAGCAACTTACTCGCAATCAGCTCATTATAAACTTGTACCAAGTGCGAAAAAGAATAGTCGCATAAATTACGTTTTATGTTTACTAAAGCTGAAGAAACAACAACGTCAACGCTACTGCCTTTCCACGTAATCAGAAGTTAAACCGTAATTCGCAGAATGAGTGAATGTCTGATTTTTTTCTTCATCTTTCTTTAGCTTTTTTGTATAGAAGGAAGAAGAGCTTTATGAATATTTATAAGGATACAAAAAGGGTAAACTTGATGTCAAGTGAAGCCAAAACCGAAATCAGGTTTTTGCTATGAAAAAGGTCTGCTAATGGTTGCTCATGTTGTCATCTTCGTAATACAATTTTATCAATTCCCCTTCCATATTTTGAGATAACACAACAACAATCAAATCAGCAAATTTGCACACACAAGAACATGGACTAATAGTAAGTAGGGACGCTTTTCAACTGGACTGGACTGGATGGACCAAGGAGTCATGTTGGCGGCCAGGTACCGACTCAATACCTAGGAATCTTTAATGCTTACATAAATTACGAAACAACAAAAGAGTGACGGGAACTTAGGTAGTTAGCAGCATTTTTACTTGAAAAACAAAAGGATAACCCGCTGTCACTATAGAATGGTGAATCCATCACCAGTCGAATAGAGCACATGTAGTCGGTTTTTTTTCTTTCCATTTATCTTCTAACAATATAGGCAGTCATGTCTACACTTGTAAAATTTCAAAATTCTTGTTTGTGCCCAATCCTTTTCGGAAGAGAAAATGAGAAGGAAAAATGGAACCTGAACCTGAGATCATCGGAATTACTACTTCCATTCTGCTATCCAGTGTTGGATGGAGAACATACTATTATTGATTATTTTTCACATATTTTGCTTACATTTTTTGATTTAAGAACCATACGAGTTTATTGATTGAAGAATATTTTTTTTAGGATTTATCGTCCTTGCCAAGTGACGCAAGTTTCTGGTTTACTGAATCAAGTTCATTAAAATATTTCGCCGAGAGTGCCTTCCCAAGTGCGCAGAGCTTGGAAATAAAACTATATAATTAATTAGGTATACCATTACGTTAAAGATTAGTGATCTGCCTAGCCAAGTCAACTTGTCACAGAAGCTGTAGTTGCACTTCAACTTTAATTATTCGGTTGTAGCCCTCATTACTTTGCCATTATCCCCTCTTGAACAGGGCAAAAAAACGAATCAGTTTTTTTCTAGCCGCTACGTACCTATTAGCTAGAACATACAGCTTAGGATTCTAGAGAATAACTTGCATTGACAGATAGTCAACCAAGGACCACCAGCCGCACGTGAGACGCTGTTGACGGTTAGCGTGTTCGTTCGTAGAAATTGGTCTTGATGTCATTTACAAATTACAACAATGTTTGGATTTGGATTGGAGCAGTAGACAGAACTGCAAAAACTGTGCGCTGATCCTGGAGAGTACTGACTTTCCAAAGGTTCATTTGTGGTTACAGTGCTCCAAACTTTGGAATACAAAAAGTATGAGGGCAACGTAAGACATCTTCAGTGTTGTGACTCACCTAAAGAGCCTAGGTTGCCGGCCGTGAGAATCATTGACTTCCAATCCAAAGAATTATTTGATTTATAAAAGATTAAGTTTGCCAGTGTGACAAGTTTCGCATTCTTTAATCTAAGTTAAGTATAGCATGAATCTAAGGATTATGCAAATCAAGTTTGACAAAAGTGCCATTGCACTGCTCCTGCTTTGCATACTGGATACTTACGCGGCATCATCCCCAATATGGATACAACTTGAAGAAGGACTGGCCCCAGCATCAGAATTTCATGCAACAACAACGACGCCAGCGTCAAGGCGAGTAAAGCGAACTATAGTTCCGACGGGCTACAAAACATGCCCGAAAGGTTATGAATTGGTTGCGGATCTCTTTCAATGCATGCCCAAACGGGGGTTTTCCCTCCCCCAAAACTTCAGAGGGAGGACAAGCACTAGACCCAGAACAACAAGTCGGAACATCGGAAGGAGTAGTTCAGGAATTACAAATGGAATCCCCGAAGCCCTCAAGAGTACAACCCCCAACATCATCGAATCCAAAGTTGTTTCAACATTTCCACCCTCAACAGTAACGGAAGAAACTAATGAAATATTCACCGGGGCTGATTACGGGGACGTGCAAACCAACGAGGTTACACTGACAAGTGGGACAACCAATTCGCAAACTTTTCATGGAAATACTAAATACGCTGAAGGACTACCTCAATCTGAAGCACTCCAGAGAACCACCCCATTTGCAACAACGATAATGATAACGACAACAACAACAACCGAGGCTCCGATGTCCCAAGTGGAATTAGCTTACATAAAATTGAGAGAGCTTCGTCTAATTGCCAGCGGCAGTCATCGAAATTGTAGGCACCACTTTGATGTCAGACTGTACAGTGACAGTGGAGCGGAAGAAGATGATGACTATGACTGAAAATGTTTGAAAAATTTAGGATGTGAAAAGCATCCACACAAAAGACTTACGCGTATTGATTAACCACGCAGTGGGCTGCAGTCAAGACGAAGTCTTCTGATATCAGCGTTCCTCCACAGCGCCATGGGACATTGTTCACGTTGTAACCGACAGCCACCTTTCCAAAAACAACAGAGAAGGTTGATAAAAGTTAAAAAGCTAATTTAGCATTTGTCGGGTTCAGTATTTGATGGCTGTTTTTTCTCATGTAAAGTATTATTAATGTTATGTACTAGAACTATTATTTTAATAAAACTTTAAATAATTTGTTGAATCCAACTATTCAGACCATTTTTAAGCATTATTACCATATAAGGTGCTTCATCAATTTGTGCGTCTCTTCCGTCAGAAATGAACGGGATTTGATTGGGACATTTCACTTCGAGGGGCGATTGATCCTCCAGGAAGGGAAGTGGAAGAAGTGGGAATGCAACAGAGCTCTGCTTCAATGCATTCTTAAAATTTTCGCACACTATGCAAACGTAAGAGAAATTGGTAAATTATCTTGATCTGTCATAAAACCGCGTGTCAAATTAACAATAAGTGTTCGAGATGATGACATTGATATATTTATCGTACTGTCAGCGCTGATCCTCCTTCCAGTGGGACAACACACAATACTGAGATCATTTCGCTAAATAGATAACACAAACGTCCAATAAATAAAAGTAGGATTACGAAGTTTGTAAATTATAGCATAATTATCAAGTTAAAAATTATTATAAATTACGGTGCAAGAAGGAAGCGTCACATTTGCTCGCAGGTATCCCAGCGCAGCCGGGCATCTTCTGATATTCGTACAAACCCCTGCAACTCCTCCGTTGGCTGTGCATTGTCTCCCTGAAAAGGTTTAGAAATCCCCAAAACAAAATATCAAATTGATTTCAAACGAAAGGCGATTCCAATTCACTTAAATTATATGCTTTTTCCATGTTACCTTCCGGGAGTGCAGAACTTGGAGCCGGAACGAGAAGAAAAAGTAAAATTGTTACGGGAAAGGGGAACAGGAGAGCTTCTTGAAAGAAGCCCATTGTATATATCACTCTGTGCAATTTGAGGATTTTCATAAAATGTAATATAAACTATTTTTGGATATTGGAAAACACTTCACAAACTTCAATGCACAAAATCACCAAATTATACCTATGTGCTCAATAAACCCGTTTACACCATTTTCTATTCAAATTTATGTTACTTGCTTCTGGCTAAAATTTGGAAGACATGGGATCTACCTGTTGTTTAAGATAGCACATTTGTTACAATAAAGCCTATCATATCATATCTTCATTCATATTTCATATAAGTAATGTAGTATGAGTTGCGGAATGGCCACCTAACACGCACACCTACGCAATCAACCCCTTCACACAGAGGGATGTTTCATAGCATGATTCATGCGTATATCTGAGAAAATTCCCAAGGTTCTTGTTACAATTGGATTACTCTCCCCCATTCAGCTTTGAGCATTTGTGGGAGCTGTTTGTGTTTATTATCGATTCTCCACATCTCCAAACTGACGCCACAAGGTTATTCTCATTATCCTGTTTTTGCTATTCTTGTCATTTATGGAATGATGATATGATATATGGTATAAGAAGAGTTTGCAAATGTTTTCGCAGAAATTTTTATGGTTTTCGCAAAAATTATGGGATTCTCGACAGTCTCATTTCAACGAGCAACACACACTATATGCTATGTGGTAAAAAAATCTATTCAAGTAAGTAAACTATTATGTCGAGATTTGCATTGCGTCATGATGTCATAGGCCGGAATTAAAACTGGTGGGATTTCTATTTAAAACTATTCAGACTTATCATAATAATATCAGACTCCATGCATCATGATTCACTCAATAAACTTCTGCTTTCTCCGTCTTTTTATATAGCCGGCAAAAATAACGAATGGAAATTTTTTAGGCAGGATCAGACGATCACTGACCGCTGAGTCACATTTTTTATCATTGCAAATCTTGTTTTTTCATTTTTTACCACCGGAATTCCGTTTCTGACAGCGACTCCTTAAACAGACTGTCTGCAAATGTGCAAACAAAATCGTATTCGTATCTCGTCAGTAAATCCATAAAATAATGTGCATAGGTAAATGTATGCAAACAAGTTGACCACAATAATAGCATTAATGTTTTTTATTATTAAAAAAAGTAAATCCACAAAGTGGCACATTTCGTCATTTATTTATTCAACATTCACATTTAAAAAAAAATCAGTACATGTAGTAGGACATTCGCCTCTCATAGAATCATATAAAAAATGTTGTCTTTGCTAAAAGGACACGGAGTAATGCAGTTATGCAGTTCTACATATTTTTCTAGCAGAATTATTCTTAACCTATTCAATATTACCACTTTACATGACTTCGCCATTTTAACTAAAAATCTTAACTTCCATTTTGCATTCTTTTTTTAACCAGCAATATTAAAGTGCTGTAGTATCGTTAACTAACTCTGTAGGATTATTTATATCTACGATGTAGAATATTATGTAACAAAATACTATAAAAATATAAAACACCTCCATTTTTCTAGAAAACAGGCTATTTAGGTTTAGGCTAATTCTCAATGTAAAAATATGTCACTTGCATATTAGGAAGGGATGCAATAATAGGGAAATCATGTTGACAAATGTCGTTATATAAAACAAAACAAGCTTTTCGTATCTCATTCATCACATTTGCATAAAAATTGACCTTAACATACTGATACACTTTTTAAACAATAAAAGCATACTAAATGTTTTAGTCCTATAAATGTTATTTAAACTTTTAGAAAATTCCATTCAAAACTTGTTCATTATTTTTATGTAGTTTACCTAAATTATAATTAAAATACGAGGGAGAGATAATTAGAGAAATACGGCAATGCTCCATCTCAAGTCATTTTATGGAAAGTTTGAAAAAAAAAACGTACTTATGAAGCTACATTAATTACGTATAAGCTTATCGTTAGTTAAACTGCATTAAACAAGACTACATCCATATTTTATTCGTACTTTACCACGGAAAAATATATATGGCCAGCAGGATTTAGGTAAAGTACAGATAAATGTGTAGTAGACAAATTAACGTTAAAATTAGAGCTGAATTACTATGATTAATTTAATATTTATGACTAATATTTCAGATGCGATGAAATTGTAAACTATAATTAATTAGGTTTTGCATCGTCGAATAATACGACCTAAAAAACGTTTTGTTAAGTTGGAGAAGGTTGGAATGTAAAAAACATTTGTAACTAATAAAAAAAATGAATTATGCTAATATGAGAGCCTATTCTCCATGTGGATCAGGTTTTTTCCTAAATATGGAGCCGGGCTTTCTTTGAGATTTCAAGCGGTTAAGAATGGACCCTGGGGTTGTTGAAGATGGCTCCAGAACTTCACCAGCGTGGGCTTCATTCACCTCTTCTGATTCTGTTACAGAACTTGAAACCTGGGAAGAAAAATTATTCAATAATGGATTCAGTTAAAAAAAAATTTTAATAATGCATTTGCGAATAAATTATACTGTGGTCTTTAGTCATATTATTATTTACCTGTACAACTACACCCTTATGATCGTCATCTACTTGCTCCAAAGCATGATTGTTGGCTTCTTCCCCTTCTGAGGTTGTTTCTTTGACCTCTTCCTTGACGTGAACTGCGGACGCCAACTGTCCGAGATTTTTCCTTCTACCTAACAGTCCATTTAATCTGTGCTTCCTGTCTCCTGAGCCACCCTCTGGAGGAGTGGTTGTAGTGACCACAAGCTTTGGCCTGTTCTTGAGACGTCCCAAGACACCTCGTGGAGGAGCGGGGGATTCGGTGGCTGGGGAGCTTTGGATGGATTGTTCGATATGCTCGGTTTGGATAGTTTGGCTTTGTTCGGGATCAGTTTGTTCCTGAGCTTCGGGAAGTTCTTCTGGGATGGCTTCAGTAGTTGTGGAGGAGGTTGGGCCACGGAGTCTTCCACCGCCTCGAACTCTTAATGGATTGGGACCGGCTCCTTGGGCGGCTCCAGGACGTGGTCTTGCACCGCCAGCGTTGAAGTTGAATCGATTTCTCCCTAATTAAAAACGGACAATTTTTTCATGAGCAAGTTCTTCAATTTGCTTATTCATCAAGTTAATAGAATGTACCTGGAAGAGTGGCAGCTGGTGTAGCGGTAGCGGTAGCCGTAGATGTAGCAGCGGCGGCAGCAGCGCTGGTTGAGCCGGCGTCGGTTGCAGTTGACGCAGTATCTTCTTGTGCTGCTGCTGAGGCTTCAGTTTGGCTTTGGATTTGATTGGGACGGCGACGACCTTGGAATCCACCTGGCCCGGGACGTCTACGTGGAATTGGGGCGGAAGCTGGTTTATCACTCTCTGCTGGCTTCTCTCCGTCAGTTGGAGTAGCCTAAGATGTTAGTAAAAAAACGGTCATTATGTTTTCAAAATTATTGTTTTTTATTAAAGCGTAGATGTATCAAATTCAGTTTAAACGTTTGAACCGAATGATTTACTTCAGTTGTAGAGAATCCGCGGTTGCGGGTGGCAAATCGGTTACGCTGTGGAATCTTGGGCTTTGGAGCTTCGGCATTGTTCACAGTAGCAGCAGATTGTTGAACGGCACCTTCTGGGGCTTCGGTGGTAGATGTCCTCCTCCTTCCAGCATATCGGTTTCGTTGCTGCTCCAATTTTAAAGATTAGATTATTTAAATATCATAATAAATACGGAGATTTACAATAAAAGGGATATTTGAATGTAAAACAAAGCCTACCGTGGATGGTGCTTCGGTAGTTGTTGTAGAGCCAGATGAACCAGCTCCGGCTCCAAGTGGTCTCCTGGTACGTCCACCAAATCTACCCTTTTGTCTTCCATACTTGTCGAGTTGTACCGCCTCGGTAGTCGTGGTTGTAGTTGCGGCAGTTGATGGAGGTGAGTCCGCAGAAACACCGACAGTCTCACTGGACTGACCACCGAAAGAGGAAACTGTCGTTACTTCAGAACTTGTGATGGCATCGGTAGTAACTTCGCCAGAATTAACAAATCCTGCAACGAGTTTTGGTGGGATACCTAGAACAACGTGATAAGCTCATTAGTAAAGTTTTATCACAATTCTCAGTTTCAATTATGGACATATCGTGTGTGGACACTTACGACTTGGCGCTCTGGAGCTGATGGCTTGTTGAAGTCTAGCGAAAGCGAAAAGATCATTGGCAGATTTGGCACGAATGTGAGAGTCCTTAACTATCTTCTTATCATCTAATGAGTTGAGCTCCGCAGCGGAAACGGTCACGAGAGGTTGTGGAGGGGAATCTGAGACGGCATCATCCACAGGGGCAGTCACCGTGGTAGTACTATGTCCAGCTCCAGTCCTTGGAGGAAATCTTGGACGGATTGGCAAAGGTCTAGCGTGATTTTCAATGATTGGGGATGCAGCGGGTTGCTGTTCTGGAACATACTCAGCGGTTGAAACTTCCGGTGCTGGCCTTCTGGCAGGGACGCGTCTGCAAAATTTAAAATGAAAGTTAAGATTTTCGATCATCACATAACAACAATTTTTGAAATGGCACGTGCCCTTTCTATCAGTTACATAAGGACATGAACAACATTTTCACTAATCGTAAGTTTTCGAAATACCAAACCAATGCCCTTTAATCATTCCCTTAAATAATACTAATTATTATTTCATTCATCATTAATTCTTAAGATGCGTTTTATGTTTATTTGCAACTTTTTTCGAAAACGAAACAATCATCTATGCAGCAGCATCTTTACATATTATACCTGAGCATGAGTACCTATTAAGTCTTGAAGCTTGTATTCGCCATAATTAAACCAAAATCCTCTTGTTTCAAACATGCATTCCTGTCAGTTACGTTAACTCAATTTGATTTTTAATATTCTCATGTTTAAAATTTAATTATTAGACAATATATCTGTTTTAAAACTTCGAAATCGAATGCAGCTTGCACAATCGAATTAACTATTTTTACTTCAAAGCGCATCTTTCTTCGCATCAAAACATCTTTCAAGAAAAAGAAAAATATCTGCATCGAAGATTCAGACAAAAGTTAAAGCCCACAGGTACTGCAGACAAAGTTAACCAAGTCATATTTTTTGTTTATTTGCTGCATCACATCGCAAAAAAAAACTATGAAGCATCGCATCATATAATAGCTCGCTTTCATTTTCGTTGCAGTAACACACGTACGTACAAGCAGTGATTTTTTTTCGAAGGAGAAGATGAGCTTATATAAACTACCCCGTCTAAAAAAAATAGCGTGCCTTACACCTACAACTCCTATCGTAAGGGATGAATCATTTGATTTTTTTTTCGATTAATAAATTCCTTTCTTCGAATTTGCAATATACATACCTAAAGTTTTAAACATTTTTAAGGTAAAAAATAATTATATCGCTGGGAATGCAAATTTTGACAACAAAGTTTTCTAAAAAAGGAGTTGAATTTTTTATGTCTAGTTTAGCACAGCTCAATAGATTGATTTCTCTTGCTTAATGAACAAATTATATTATTGCTACAGCGTAATAGGCAAAAAGACGAGCACGCGAAATAATATTTTGCTTTTGCAATCACTGATGTCTACTTCCAAATTAAGAATTTAAAAAAGTCTGATGGCCAAAAAGGAGAAAAAATAGTTCGTGCAAATTCTTTGAATTCAATTACCATATCATGCGCGCTATATTACCCCATAGCGCTTTGGGGTGTTTTATATCGGTTAGAGGTATGGGGTATTGGACTTGTTAGATTTGATTAAACATGAACTGATGATAACTGATTTGGACGATAAATATTAAGTATCGAAGGGTTTTATCAAAGTAATAAATACAGTTTGTATTGAACTTTGTATTAGAAAGGAGGTGATTATGCTGGCAAATTGTCAAATAGTGAGGTTAACTACCCAATCTGGAAAGTTATAATTGGGGAAAGTCGAATTGTCGAAGGCTAATGTTGCGTGAATGAAAATAGGTAGGTAGGTAGGTATATGTCTGTATACCTGGATGAGTCTCTGTGATGTGGGCGTCTGAGGGAGTTCTGAGATTTTTCTTCAACAGGGGTGGAAGGTTGTTCGGAAGTGGTGGATGGTCGTGGACTGGCATTATTACCCCTGAGCCTGTGGTTACGAAGTCTTGAGGAACCTGGTCGGGATGGAGCAGCTTCGCTGGTAATCTCTACGGTGGTGGTGGTGGTTGGGGTGGTGAAGGATGATGTTTGCACGGCTTGATGACCCTGTCCCTGCAAATGAGAAGCTGGGACTGCCTTCAACAAGGAGGATTGCTTGAGTACAATTGGCACGTTGACGGAATCCTTGTGGTGCTTCGCCAAGGTTGACATATGGTCAGGGATATCCAACTCGGAAACAGTACTTGGGGAGGCCGGTGCCAAGGTGGAAGGCTGGCGGACGGTTACGTGAATTCCGGGTGGTGGAGCATCAGCAGTTTCTTCTTCGGATGAGGTGGTGGCGGCGGCTTGATGCTGGATGGGCTGACCTCTGGACTGAGCACGAGTTTGGACAACATCCTCCTGGCTGGCTTCCGTTTCCAATTTGTATTCAGCGACGGCAGCTTCGAAGTTTCCGGGTTGGAGCTTGGGGCTTCTGCTTCGGTCAAGTTGGTTGATTGGGTCTAAAATAAATAAAAAATTGAAACGATGAAACAGGATTTGGGGTAATGCGAGATGATTTCCAAATTATTTTGATTCATAACGATAATCAATAGTTTATGGATTCGGTTATCAAAAGTTGATTTTGAAGAATATCTACTTTTTTAATCCATGCAATCGCTCTTATGTAATAAACTAATTTTTCTCGAGTGCAATGATCATCATAATAATAATATCAAGTATGTATTACTAAAACAAATACAGATCGCAGACAAACTGATGACCTTGATCACGAGCATGTGCATGGTTCACTGGAGCATTACATTACCAATTAGTTTTCAAAACTTATTTTATAAGTGTAGCACAAGGTACATGTAGGCACGATTCATAAATAAAAAAGAAAAGTTACTTAAGAATTATGATAATTATGAAATAAAAACAATCCATAACTTACTCGAATTAGAGAGTTTTTCTGCGGAGGAAACACCCTTGTGGATGGGAGCTTCAGTGGTACGGGTTACTACAGGAGTGCTCTTCTGAATCTCAGGTACGTGTTGCCTAACATGCTGCACCTCCTCCTCTGAAGCATCATCCTCATATTCGAAATCCGCCTCAGAAGTTAGCTCAGGTGCCAAAGTGGAAGTGGAGGTGGTAATGCTGCTGGTAACAAGGGAATGGGTGGTCGTGCCGGCCGGTGCGGTTGATGATGCACGGGAAACAGCAGGGGTTGAAGATGGGGCCGCCGAGGTAGTAGATGTCGCTGCAGATGTTTGCTTCACATCCTTGGAAGAATGCTCCACCGGTTTTGTTGCGTGCTCCCCACTTTTCTCTCCGTTCTCATCCTCATCATCGTAGTAATAGTAGATGTATTCGTATTCATACTCCTTTCCATTCTGGGCAGGACGGACGTTGACCCTGGCGGGTTGGGAGCTTTCCGCAGTTTGAAGCTTGGCTTGGGAGTCTTCAAAGTCATGGAAGGTGGTTCCGGCTCTGTGAGATGCATCCGCAACTAAATTCTCCCTCTCGTCAGCGACAAGTGCCTTGGGAGAGGATGAGGTGAGGACTGGAATGATCACGGTGGTAGTTGGAGCTTCAGACGAGGTGGAGGTTGTAGTTGTGAAGGTAGTCGTTTCTGGAATGGCTTCAGTCGTGGCTTGGGTTGTGGTACTGGTGCTAGCGCTGGTTGTGCTAGCTTCAGTTGTAGTGCTGGTGGTGGAGGTTGTCGTGGCCTTTGTTCTTCTGGACTTATACCTGGGCTTACCTTCCCTGCTGCTGGACTCAACGCTAAACCTGGGCTCAGAAGTAACCACGTTCACAACCAGTCGGGAATCCGTTTGTCTGCTGGTGGAGGATTCGAATGAGAGATCGTAAGGTTCGGGGAGGATGGTAGTGACCTCGCCATTTTCCTCTTCCTGAACGGTTGGGTTTGTGGAGACTTCTGGAAAAAAGTAATTAAATTGCTCATGAGAATTTAAATTGCTGTTATATGTATGTATAATAAGTTATACAAAAGATCAATAGGGTCAGGCTGGTTGATAATGATTATCGATGACAAGTGTGGGGTGGACTAATTACATTATTAGAGCACTATCTACATCCATTTGGCATGCCTATCCCTACAGATGCAATGAGTGATGCACGCATCATGTTCATTTGAATGGCCCTTTGTTTCTCAACTGACGCGACGCCAGATTGTTGGCTAAACAATTAAGCAGAAATGGAAAGCTCTCCCAGCTTTCATTACCTGCCTGCCATATCATAGTAAACATTTGAGGATACACCTATACTTGTTATACACTTCAAGTTGTCCGTCATAACATAACCATCCTTTAAAAAAAATGATCTC
>JAQIWX010000024.1:0-43744 GCA_034696785.1 Lepidocyrtus cyaneus | reverse complement strand
TTAATGATTCTGAGGTGAGAAGAAGTTCATCCATGGGAAATGTTATTCATCACGATCAGTTTCCATGTTTCAAAAATATGTTATGTGAAAATATGGCAATTTCGTAGTATTTCGAGCCATTTTGAGCCATTTTATTAACCACCCTGCTTACAACTTTACTATATTGAAAGTAAACTGGAATGATGTATCTTTTCTTTTTGGGGGATTGGAAGAAAATCCAAATACCAAGGAATATGCATTTGTAATGTATTGACGCAACAAGCCCATCATTATGATAGCGATGAAGTGGAACAAATAAGTTTTTTCTTCATTCAAGTGGAGAATAATGAGGATGGATAGGTTAAAATATTGTTTTTGTGTTATGTTCATGCTAATACTGCATAGGTGGTCGGATTTTTTGCGTGTTAATATTATTGTAGAAATCCCAAATTGTATCTGAAAATACATAGTTTGTTAAAAAATATTCACATGAGGGAATTCTGTACAACATAATACCCTGAAACAATGACGAAGAATTTATTGATAAGTGACGCTAGGTTCACTTTCCACGAAAGGCGGATATAAATAAACATGATAACCATCCAAGAAGATGTAAAGAAAAGGAAATTAATAATAAACATAATATCATTTTCTTAATTCACAGGTTGCCATTAAAATCATCGACAAGACGCAGCTTCAAGCAGCAGACCTGAGGAGGGCGTATCGAGAAGTCCGTGTTCTGAAGAAGTTGCATCATCCGCATATCATTCGTCTATATCAGGTTAGTTCCACAACATGAATTCTTGACATTCCACGTTCAAAACACTCCACGTCCACATACACAAATTGTCAATTAGATTTTCGGTTCGAGAAAAACATGTTATGATACAGATTTGTCAAGTTAAATGCGTAAATTTGGTACTTCTATTCAAGAAAATTCATGAATGTGCAGCTGTACTCTATGTTGCGTATTCATACGTATACGTAGGTGTGCTCTGCTCAGATTTGGAACTAACTAGCTTAACTTCAGTTTAATTATAAACAGTCAAGAGGAAACAAAAGTTTTTCCCCATTTTCTACTACGTCAATCTTTACATTGAAATGTTCATTGATAGCAGTCAGCCTATTCTTTTGTATTTTCCAGTCACAAAAATGCCTATTAAGAATTAACATTAGCATTACAAACCGTTTTTATTCTTTTTTTTGTATTGAATGACTAACAATATTATTGTAGTAAAATTTACGTCACAAATGTACATGTATTGAGTTCAGTCTAAGCTCTTCATGAATTTTTTGCCAATTACAATAACAATGCATTATGCATGCACAACATTTGCAAAATAAAAGCAAAGTGGAAAATGAAATGGAAGATTACAAAGAGCTATGCAGAGTATTTTCTGATTTTATGGCAAGTTATTCGGGAATAAGAAACAAAAATGCGTTTCTTTTTACTTCCATGTTTTACGTCAATAACCAGGTTAGCTTTCAGAGTGGGACTAAATCGATTCTGTAATATTCCTCGGGCCTCCGTCAAAATATTATTAGCTAATCATAGCCACGTATTAGTCTGCCCATTGTACTGTAAACTAGAATGTGATGGAAAGATGATTGAGGGCTATTGATTGAATGGAAACAAACCATGATCATGAGCACCATCGTCACCCATATTCATGCACATGAAGTAAGTAGGCACCTAGCTAAAAGTTTCGATGGAGTTTACGCAGTCTCGATAGGACAGCGACGACGAGAAGGAAGACAGGAGCGTGTGCATATACATATTCCATGACCTTGAATGGCAAAGCCAAATTCTGACACGTGAATGCCCGAATAATATAAAACATTCGATTCGAATCGAAAATAATACAGACATACATATTAATATCATAACATAACATGTTGGGCTATAAGCGTCCATCTACCTCCCTGTCCAATATCCACCGCCAGTACATCATGTACACAAATCGCTTTATTGGGGACTCATAAAAACACTGATTAAAATTACCTAACAATGATTTTCCTAATGTTTGCTTTCCAGGTGATGGAGACGAAAAACATGCTGTACATTGTCACAGAGTATGCTCCCCAGGGTGAAATATTTGGTAAGCAGCTATGTTAATTTTTTTTAGTATTTATCTGTAGCATTTAATTACTATTAGCGTGCGTGCGTCACGGGTTTTATCAGTTTATCAGCATTTATCAAAACATTAAAAGTTTCATTCTTCAAATGCAATACGTTAAGTTGAAGTTACGTGTGACTATGAATAATATTCCTTATCCATCTAAAATCTCGGACCGTGCGTAATCGGTCATGGTCAGTCATCTCTCTCGCGAAAGTCAATTACCCGACGACGCGACATAATATATTCAAAAGTAACTGATTGTAAGGTCGCATGCATAATGAATCAATGAAGGGCAGCGGAAATTGGTTAGATTCGAAGAAATAACTTGGGGCCATACATTTGCGACGTCATATATCACGCCACATTTTGCAAGGAGCGGAAGTAAAAAAACAGTTTTTGCGCTTGTGTCTAGTGTTTATGGCTATACATTATTTAAATCTGATTCTATTTATAAACCCATATATTAGATCAAATCATGCATCGGATTTCGATTCGCTAACGTAATTTACATAATAATCTACTTTTTCCGGTAACATTTATGATCTGATTATTTTAATAACCTGCAAATCCACAGAAAAGCAATTTACTGTTTGGGAAACACCCGTGCATTCCCTATTTTGACTGACGGGCTACTAAGTCAGCGTAATCCGATCCAAAAATAGTCTACCTAAAAATAAATTCTGGAGGAATTTGACATTGCATAGTTAGCTAATGGTTGGGCTACATAAGCCTGCTACGAAAAAATTGATACAAATTTTATTAGCATTTCACGCATGTTTTTCTTCCAGCAACATGGTAAGAACCTTGTAAAGAGATGAAAACAAAGATTAGGATTTTCCAGGCATTTATATGACGTTGTTTGAGCAATAATCATAATTTTAAAGCTGAGTGTACAAGGTCATCATTCTCTTTCAGTATAATTCATTATCATTCAAAAGTTTTCGTAACACATGCTTACTGCCTGTTTTCCTCTCATTATTTTTAATACTCTAGGCTAATTACCTCAAGGGGTAAACAAAGTGCAAAGTTAAATGTTCTCATTACCACGTATTTTATGGTGGTGGAAAAGAGGCTGCTACCCAGCAGTAGCCATATAGACATAGCTAGACGAGCTAGACAGGCGAAAAGAATTCACAATATCATTTTCCCCACTTCCTGAGAGAATATATGAAGGGAAAGCATTTTAAGCAGGCTGACTGCCTTCAGCCTTGACTTGGCAAATTCACGTTAATATAACGGGACAGAAGGAGGCCTGTTTAGCTTGACTAGGTACATTAGTCTCTCGTTTTTGCTGAATGGGGAAATTGTGTGCAATATTTCAGGGCTTTAATCCGTCCAAAGGAGAAATGCATATAAAAGTATTGATATATGATGTGAAAGTTACAGCCATATAGCCACAATATAATGCATCGACATAGAGGAAGAAAGTAAGGAAGGAAGTATTTTTGTGGAAAGGAGAGAGTCAGGTCTCAACGAGAGAAAAGCGGGAAGGAATGGCTGATTACGTCATTCCAGAAAAACGATGCGCGTAAGCGTAGCTCACTCCTTTTCATATACTTATGTATTGGACAGTGAGGAGAGGAATCCTTGTATTGGGTAGAGGCAAGTTCGCTGATAAAGTATTGTTGTTGTGAGGTTGTGACTGGTTAATACCCATTATTTGTCGGGTTATGTACATTCCCCAACCAGGCTTGATGCTCGCTTTATGAAAATGCTGGTTTCCGAATGCTTAACGATCCTTTGTGGAAGTGCGTTGCACCTCCAAAAATGTGCTTTGGATTAGGATGGCCCAAATCTCGATTTCATTCCTTCCATCTAGATTAGTCAAGAAATGAGGATGACATGCTGATGGGATTTTTAGGTAGTGTTTGCTTAAGTGTCATTTTACCGTACGTTCCTGTCAACCTGTGTAAATCTCACGATACAATGATTAGAGGTGAAGTGAAATTTTATGCGGGATGGTCCCACTAATGCATCTCATTAATCTGATTCCAAAAATAGCGTATGCAGATGAGCGGATAATCTATTTTATCCCCTGATGTTTCTTTTTTGATAAAAACTGTGTAGGCGACATAATCTCTGGATTTTTTCCGGTATCTGAAATCAGGTCAAAAGTTTCATTCATTTTTTTTATATATATTGTTTCCCTGTTCGGTCGAATCGGATCTACATCAAATTTTGATAATGATAATACTGCCCACGCAAACAGTCTCCGGTTGAGTAGATCTTTTTTCTTTATATGCAATCTCCCTTTTTTCCTGCAGTAAAAGACGTTTCTTTCTTTGAAAAATTGAGAAGTTTTTGAGGAGGCGGGGAAAGTACCTGATTCAGTTCTTATCCCTTCACTATGCATTTTTCTTTCATTCATTCAGAATTTAGGGAACTCACTGGAGGATATCGAATATAATATTTCTGCATCTTTGAAGGATCAGCTTTCCGTGTCCCGCGTATGTAATTTAATTTTTTAAGAGCAAACGTTTGTTTGCCCGTGTCCTTTTCCCACCATGGGATAAGGAGTGTGTAGCAGCTTGCGTTTTATGGCTTTTAAAGCATTCTCCCCAGTTGTTTGCCTTTCCTTGACATTTATTTGTAATTGGTTGAAAAGAACTGGAAAGGAAAATTTTACCTTTGACCTCTTCTTCCTACTCGTGCACAAGTAAATTAGATTGTTTCCCTATTCGTGTATCTCAATTGTCTGAATGACGCATTCATAGCTTACGGTATTGAAGGAGAAAGCAACATAATATTTTTAATGCGTTTTAAAGCTTTAAATTGCACAGGGTGGAAATGGAGAAAAAAGTTTTTTCTGGGAAAAATAACTTTGTCCTGTCAAATAATTTTCTTCGGTTTTGGTTTTGAAAGCATAACTTTTTCCTTCCATCAGAAAAGAAAGAAGGAGAAAAGAAAAACATTTTTTTCCTCAAAAAGTCTTTCATAGAAAAATACATATCTATTTATGCGAAATGGATTGGTGAAGGGCAAAAAAATTGAAAAAGAAAGTTTGTTGAATCAACCGTACTATTGCCATGTTATGGAAGGTTTATAATAAATGCATGGATGGCCGTAAAAAAGGCTAAAAGAGAGAGAAAAGAGCCTGGTCATAGCTAAAGCTTGCAAGATTCACGGTAAGTGCATGGATTTCCATTCATTCACAAATGTCAAAGGTTCTTCTTGATTTTCCTGTTTCCTCCCTGTTCCATCTCAGTGAGCCTCATAATGAAGACTATCTATAACTGTGGTAGACAAATACATACAAAAATAACATGATCCGTACGATAACTATACTCGTATATGCAATACAATTACGTAGTGAATTTGTGTAGGTGTGTGCTCACCAATTTTATTTGCTCAATTTTACCCCTCTGTCCACATGACATTAAACGTACCAGACAGGATCAGGCTGGCCGGAGAAAGATCTTCTCATGTTTCTTGTTCTCACCTTCAATTTAATTAATTGTTGGTACTCCTCATTGTCTGGTTGGGGTGATGTTGTCCATTTTCTTTTTTCTATGTTGATGACATTTTATTAAAGTATAATACAAAATCTTATTATGTAATGTAATTAATAAGCCGCACTTTTCTCCTTTCCGGTGCGTATTTACTCAAGGAAAATGGCGTGAATAAGAAGCTTTATACTCAGTTTTCGCAAACCCGAGCAAGGCTGAGTAGGTAATTTGAAGTTTTTGAGATACAATGCCAAACACATATTCAAATTCAGACCCAACACCCAACCAACCAACCGCGTACCATTCCTCAGCTTTTACACGCTTTCCCCCTTCCTCAGTCTCCGCGGGTTTTTATTGCATTGCATGCGTTTACGGTTGGGATGCTGATTCTTATAATCTAACTAAACTGAGAATGTTATGTTGTTGAAACCTTCCTCATCATGACCTTCATTTTTGAGTCTATTTTTATGCGTATGAATCATCGTCTGCTTTCTCGTCATCTAAACATCATCATCATCATCAGCCCCATGTTTATTTGGATGATGAAGACGTATATTTGGAATATGAATTTATTTTTTCTTGCAAAAACAAAACGCAAGCCGACTTCTTGCCATTGATCCTCGGGACTAACGTCACACTTTGAGGAACACGCAGCCATCGACTGACTGTGTATTTTTGCATTCCTTTTTTGTTTTTTAAACAAGCAAATTTTAAGACTGAGATGACGAAAATCGACTTGCAAAGACCGAAATGCAAAATTTTTGCACACCAAAATAATCGATAAAAATACTTTACTTCTCCATGATATTTTTATGCTGTACGAATGACTCGTTTCAGAGACTATTTCGCAGTTTCTCCTTTTCTACTACACAACAAAAATTCAATTCCAAAAATGCTCCGGATAAGGGTCCATGGAAAGTAAGAATAGGTAAAAAAAAGGAAATGGTTGAAAAGTTCAAATGTGAAAGAGGCCATTATTACGGTAATTGGACCATCGCTTACCTAACTGATGGACGTGCTGTCACTATCTCTATTTTTCTAGGAGAAGGGCACCAGACTTATCTCGAAAATTGTTTACAAAATCCCCCATCAAGTTCCTCATATTGGGGGAAAGATATAAGC
Organism: Lepidocyrtus cyaneus; assembly: GCA_034696785.1. Lineage (NCBI taxonomy): Eukaryota > Metazoa > Arthropoda > Collembola > Entomobryomorpha > Entomobryidae > Lepidocyrtus > Lepidocyrtus cyaneus. Next base: position 37,077 of record JAQIWX010000024.1, on the reverse strand, counting down.
AAATAAGCCCTTTATGAATTTTTCAGTTCAATTTCCAACAGAACAGTGACATTTCATTGCATCACTTTACCCAATAAAGCGAAATGGAAGTATCGAAATTCCAGCTTAAGATGGCTGAAATTGTTGCTCCCGATTATCCGAGGAAAATTGTTCCTTTGTGAGCTGGCTAAAATGGTTGCCATAAAACAATACGACTATTCAAGTGTATATCGTGTCGTAAATCTAAAGGTGATGGTCCTATAAGCCCATTGTCAATATGATTTTTGACATGGGAAATCAATCACCATCCATTCTTTTTCATTACTTTTTACCCAACCAGTTTTGACTTCACATACTACTACTTAACTACTGCTCTTACTATTGGTTGGCAATAGAAGTTTTTTTTAAACTGCTTGCAATTTTCCTCTTTTCGCAAAAGGTGAAAGAGTGAAAGGTAGAATTTTTGCAAGGACCAAATCCGAAAGTAAGTGGAAAGTAGATAATTTATTGTTTGGTTATTGGAAAGTTGGAAAGTCGTTCCTTCAGCTGTTCCATAAAACTGCCCTGTTAAACTTCCATCTCGTGGCTTATGGAGCTAGCAGTGGAATGAGGGATCGGGAATGTACTAAAAATGGGGAACGACAGACGACAAACTCCTAAAATGGACTAGTACAAACGTCAGAGAGAAAGTAAAAAGACGGGAAATAAACGAGAAAAGGGGAAAAAGGAAGTTAGAACTCCCACAAAAAGAAACTCTAACTCTTGTACTTTCACTGTCCATGTCCATCCCATACCATGACAGGGTTTTTAGTTGTTACTCCATCTTTGCAAATAAATGTACATGATTTTGCCCATTTACCTGGACTTTTATACTTGTATGGTTCTGCAATTTAGCCTTTTTATGCCAAGCAAAAAAAACTGCACAAGGATTTTCCGAAAGACGTAAGTGAAAAAAGGCAAAAGTTGGAGTTTTTTCTCCGGAAATAAAAAAGTATTTCTCTTTTTCAGGGAATACTGGAAATAATATAAGTATGGGAATGAAAAAGGAATGATGATAGGCGATGTTATGCCGCGCCGTGTCATGACAAAACTTTTTCATTTCACTTGACTTGAGCAGACAGGGTATTTTGTCGCTAACAACTGCATTAATATAACAATAGCCGTGCCTAAAGTAAGTATACCGTGTATATGGATGTATAGAAACATATTCCCTGCTTTCTCTTCCTAGAAAGTGGAAATAATATATGGCATAAGAAGGTTTGTACCATGTGGGGCAGATAGGAACAATCCGAAAATTTTAGTCAGAGGTCCAATGACGCAAATATTTTCGTCACATTCGTGCGCGGTTTTGTGTCTTAAGCCTTTTATACTCAATAGATTCATTCATAGGTTGTTATAAGGAATTACTAATGTAAAGTAAGAAAGAAAAGTTTTCTGGTTGGTGGTTGGTCTACAGGAAGGAGTGAGGGGAAAGGCTGTTGTTGTAAACGAACTTGAAATACTTATTTCCCCGTCTTTCTTGGTGAGAGAGGGATATATGTATATATTTCCAACATAATGCATGAATGGGGAAAGGAATCGATCGGCTATAGCTTTCCAAGTGGGATAAGGTTATTGCCATCCTGTGAAGAAGGATATATGCTCATTTAAGTATTATGCATGTATGTTAGTGGAGCACGGCAAGTGCAGGACGAAAGGAGCATGAACAAAGTTTTGAAAGGAGATAGGAGAATCCTCTCATTTTTTTTGCTGCTGCTGCAGTACCTTTCGTAGGAAAGGAGAAAGTGATGGGACGCCAGAAGGCTATAGTCCAGCCAGAGGTGTAAGTAATCTGAAAAGTATGGGAAATGGTGATGATGATGACGATGATGGTGGTGGAACGAATTTCTGCCCAACTTTTCGGCCCCTCTCCTGTCTATACTAATATAGGACCTCAACAGTCACATTAGGAGAGAAAACTAATCTAATTGAACTTTTTCCTGTGGAGTCGAGTCAGAGTCATATACATATCAAACTACAAACATGCCTTCATGTGGCAGTCATCATCATTATCAGGAAGGAAGGATCCTGCTGCTTCCTTTGAAAATCCTTATGAAATGAAAAGTACCTATTTCTGTCTTTCACTATAGAGAGAATTTTACCTATAGCTACACCACCTATTTCACTTTTTTTTTATCAAGGCAAATCTTTTTCCAGGTCTTGCTTGTTTGCTTGCTTGCTTGCTTGCATGTGTGAGGGCTTGGGCTTGATTGCCTTACAATGTAATTTTTACTGTTGGGAATTTTTCCTGCTCTATCTTGTTTTTTTCTATCGAGTTTGGGAGTTTGAGCGTGTGCTTCTGTTGGTTCATTATAACGATGCTTATGACCGTGAGGGGCAGACACCCTGGGCCTTGATAGTTCCACACGGGAGACTTGGATAATGCGTGGTTGCTGGAATCCTACCGTATCATATGATGATGACTGGAAGCGATTTCGGTTTTGCTCCGGTACTTACGTCATCCAAATCGTAGGTGCATTAGCCTTATCTGTGTCCCTATAAAATGTGGGTTTATAAAACAGAAAAAAGGGGTGGGTTCCTTCATTCAATGATCCTTCCAACAAACAACTATATCATTCGAAGTTTTCTATGGGATGGCGAAGGTTGTTGTCTGTAAATATATGTTGGTATGTACGACGGGTACAGTGAATGGGAAGCGCGTTTACAATGTATTGGCTTCGGATCGGCCTGTAAAAGACATTACAAAAATGAGAGAGACCTGGCTGTATGGCTGCTAAATTAATATGTCATTTCAGAGCATATTACGACATTGGTTGCAATTTTTATTAATTCAAAAAAAAAATCCTTCCATAACCTCCGCAAAATCTAAACTAACTCTCAAAACATTTCAACAGTTACAACAATCTTTCCTAAGAATGGATTGGAAGTATGGTTAAGTAGGTACTTTGTGGAGTTGGATTTGTGTAGCCCACTCACTCAGAGTCAGAGTCTTTGCTTCGAAGTTTCCGAGTAAGTTTCTTGTGAAAAAAAAAACCAAACCATTATTGAACCACCATTGAACACTGCCACCTACGTCATGTCAAGAGCATACAGTACAAATATATTCATATAATAAAATCTGCCAAAGGGAGAAAATAAGTGAAAAGAAACGGAAGCAAGGAGTGAGGTTCCCCAAGCCCGGAATTTTTTCTTCTATATGTATCATATTTTTTCAGTTGCTCTCGCTCGAAGCGAAAGGAGATGTGCGGGGGTGGATAGGCCAAATGAACTTGGAGGAACCTAGGTCTTGGCAGCACCATCCTGCACTTCCATACATTAGATGCTCTGCTCTGCATTCATTTTTTTTTATTTGCAGAATACCTGCTGCGTTTTTTACTCTACTATATCGTTTATCGTTATCGTATACAAGCAATAAAAATATAAAAAATCCATTCCACCAAGCAATATCCTTATAGCTAAAGTCTATATACTTAAGCAATAGTGATGATGATGATAATCTCTGGTTTAAGGAATTTCCGTTTTGAGGAAACACCCTGCTGCATCTATTCCCATTATGCATGGCATGAGTGGAGTGACTCGGTTAACATGCATGGGCTGACCTATGCCATTCTCTTTCTCCTCTCAGCCAACATCTTTCACGACAATTGAATATCATACGTCACTGAACTCCCTTTTTTTAGAGAGAGAGAGAGAGCATCCCGTTAAGTTTAGTCACGTTTGATTACAATCCCCTTTCATCATCTTCATGTCAGCTTCATAAAAAGTCATGGCATTGTTTTTATGACGGGGAGATAGATAAATGAGCCACGGAATATTGTTTTAAGTGGAAGTTGAGCTCCGACTTCCGTTGCCTTTCATTGTCATTGATCTGGAAGGCTATGCCCATCACGAAAAGTTCTTGGAGAAAGACATAACGACTGGTTTGTGGTCTATCAAGCCCAACGGCATTCCAAGTTGAGTCCATCCAGACGAATAATGATAATGATTAAAATGATTATGGATATCTTTAAGGTGAAAACACCAAATTTTGGGGGAAAGGTGGAGCAAGGAGTCGGTCTCCCTCCATGTCCTGCATGTTTAGTTGCCTTAGATTGCTCCGTGCATATAGACATATTATAATGCATCTCTGCATCCCTGTGGGGCCTCTCCCGATCCACAAACATATTTCACGGTATTTGGTTCAAGTATGTATGTCTGATTGCATTGACGTCATCCTCCTGCCTTGATCTTGATCCCTATTGTCGAACTCGCTTGAGTTGCCCCTTTGTTGTGTTTACTGTTTACCTATACATACAAAGGCGTACAAATTTGTATACCTAAATGTGTGTTTAGTTTCTCAGCTGCAGCTAGAAAGAGGGGACAGTGAATTTCATGTAGGGCTTCCCGAAAAGCTGATGTCGTGCTTTCACTCTTACAAAGAGAACTGAGAAATCAGATGAGATGAAAGAGGAAACAGGATTGCTTTCTTCCGTATCGTTCCCTGGCTTGCTCCAAGAACAAAGCAAAGTGAAAGCCAGTGAAAGCACTTCATTTCTCCGAAAATTAAATGAAAAGCGTATGAAACCTGATATTTTAATAGCGAGGCTTTACTGTAAGTCACCCTGTTGTTGTTGATAATGCATACTGATAGAATACGTGATTCAAATTACAACGAATTTCTATTTTGACTCACTCACGATCAAGCTCTGATGTTCAGAACGGCCTTGATATTGATGAGTTTCATTCTTCCCTTGCATTACTGTTTAATTTTTGATGGATTGATTCTGTAGAATGAGAAATCTAATAAAACTGATTTTTTTTAAACTTTCAGAGCATATTGCAAGGCATGGTCGACTCCCGGAACCAGCCGCCAGGAGGATATATTGGCAGGTTGTCTCCGCTGTTGACTACTGTCACAAGCGAAATGTAGTTCATAGAGATCTTAAGGTAAGCTGATTAGATTTAATTTAAAAAAAATTGACTCAGAAAACATAATATTCTTGAAAATAATTTTAAATTATGTATTTTTATTGCGTTGTATTAGGCTGAGAATCTTTTATTGGATGCTGAAGGCTCCGTCAAATTAGCAGACTTTGGCTTCAGCACATGGTGGTCTCAGGAGTCTTCCCTATCCACTTGGTGCGGGTCACCTCCCTACGCAGCCCCGGAAGTTTTCGAGGGAAGACAGTACACTGGACCTGAAGTTGACATTTGGGTACTATAACTTTCTAATTGTTAGTTAATGTTTAACAAGAACTCTCGGCAACCTGCATAACAGTCTCGAATAATTTTCATTTCTTTTACGTATGAACAGAGCCTGGGCGTCGTTTTGTACGTGTTGGTATGTGGAGCGCTTCCATTTGACGCTGCCACTCTTCCAGCCCTCCGTGATCGTGTGTTGTCTGCTAGATATAGGGTGCCATATTTTATGAGCGCAGGTCAGTGTAAATCACTAATTTTCAATAAAAAGATGCCATGAATTATTGTAATGCAAAACTAATTTGCTTGCTTTCTTTGAATAGAATGCGAATCCCTTGTGAGAAAAATGCTGGTCCGAGATCCAACGAAAAGGTATACAATCGACCAAGTGAAAAGGCATCGTTGGATGCAGCTTGATGGGCCACCAAGATTACTTCCAGCTCCAGGTGGTCATCAGCCATCTGCCACTCTAAGTCATAAGCAATACATGGATCCTAGTTTGATACCTGATGTCCCAGCTGAACCTAATGAGCAAATCCTCAGACTAATGGCTAGTCTTGGTATTGATTCTACCAGAACGAGAGAGGTACTTTTAGCATTTTAATGTAGTTTCTGAATGCTTGGAGGTGTTGTTGGAAACTTGTAGTAACTGACAATTCAATTTTAACGTTCTGTTTTTCGAATTATTCAGTCCCTCCGGCAGCAAAGCTACGACCATCATGCAGCAATATACTACTTACTCTTAGAAAGACTTAGACAACATCGACCTAACATACATCACAGGTATGGTGGCTCATCATCGGGTGGGCCTCCTACGAGAATGATGTCTACCGATTCCGCTGGAGTAGGCCGAAGAACTCCCCGAAGACCCAGCACCATTGCAGAACACGCAATGAGAAAAAGTATTCCTGGAAGCTCTGGTGATTCCCAGCCGCAGCCGCCAAGTGGTGGTGGAGGACCCGTTGTACCTGGTGGAGGAGCTACACATCCTGAAGCAGTATTCTGGAAATCCAGCCGAACCTCGCATGGTGCTCCATCCCAAATGAGTTCGGTGGATGAAGGGGTGGCAGACATGGACTCAAGTTGGGATCCGGATCCGGCAGGTTCATCCGCAAGTGGGGTTGGACCTGGAAGTTCAATGAGCTCTGGTATAGGGCATTCGATAGCGTCCTCCGTCGGTGGTGGCGGTGGTCCCAGGTCCCGTGCTGATTGGAAGTGGCCTACCAGAGGAAGCACAGGCTCTAGTGTACAAATCAGTTCCGACTTGTCACAGGTTGGTTCTCCTGACCCTGAACAGCGTGCCTTAGTTACAAAGGACGATATGTACATTGATGTGTAAGTCACTTTTTTCTATTTGTCCGCTTTGCTCTAATACTGCTCTTTTTGGGGTTTGTGGTATACGCTTATATCTAGGCTTCGGGATCTCCTCGAGAGAGTGTGAGTGGCAGTGGAACTACTTTAAGTAGTTGGGATAGTGCTTGGGAACCGGGTGGTCTGGCTGCTGCTTCACTTCCTTCTTGTACTCAGCCTGGCAATTCGGGGATTGAAGAGAGGCGATCCTCCATTACGGACTCGGGATCTCCTCTCTCCCCAGGGCCATGCTTGACTTCAGATCGTCTTTGGGCTCCTCCTTCTCAGCCCCCAGGTATATTTCCGTACCTTCTCTGTGCTCTTGTGTCAAATCAATCACCTTAGTCATTTTTTTTCGTTTCGTTTTCTACAAACAAACAAAGCCAATTTATTTAGATGAGATGAATTTGACAATTTTTGTTTGATTTTTTTTTTCTTATTCGTAGGTTATCTGTGTTAAAATGCCTTCTTAGCGATTCACTATATCTTCTACATTTATGACCAGCATCAAATCAGTCACAAGTTGAAATAGTGAAATGCTCTCGCTTTATAAAAACATACTTCTTTGACTACTACACACAAGTGCTTATGTAAAACAAAAATCCAGTTGGATTGGTCTCATAGTTTCACTTACTATTTCCGTTAGTCCCTTATTCATTTGATTTTAATTTATTTAATTCATTTATTTTTAATGGAATGATTGCTTGAATGGATTTTGTAGTGCATGCAATTTATAAAATGGAATCCGCTTATTTTTAATTTAAAGCAATATTACCTGCAATTTTGAAATTGATTGGGGAGGAGTTTTTTTATTATTGAAGGTTGTGACTAATGTCAATTGTTACTGTAAAACAGGTTCGCCCACCGAGTTCCGTCTCGGAAGACGAGCTTCTGACGGCGTGGTTGGAGGCCGGAAAATCGTACCTTTCAATAACAAACTGGACGGGGCTCGGGCAGGAGGAATGGCAACTTTGGCAGCCAACAATCCTTCAGGACAGCAGCAAAATCTTGACGATCTGGAAGGTGCGGTTGGAGGTGTCCTTACGGATGAAGAGGGTTGTGTTGGAGAGCCACCGATAGCTGAGCCACCTTTGAGTCTCCTCTGCTCTCCTGCAAAAAGGACGAGTCTTCCAGACACGTGGAAAATGTTACCTGATGCATCGAACTGGTCAAACCTTTGGTCTAGCCAGGATGGTCAAAGTAGTTCTAGTGGGGCGGGATCCTCTGGTCTTGGCCTTACCTCTACACAGCTTCATCGACAGTTAATGGCCCTGAGACTACAGAGAAGGGCCGGGGTGGTAGAATCTCCAGGTAATTATTTTTATCTTTACGAAGTAGCTGGCCAACAGCTAGAAATACTTGATGAGAATGAAATAGATTGCTTTGGTGCCTACTAGATTGCATGTGATCCACAGCAGTGCTGTATTATTTTTATGCTAACAGATTTCTCCACTGCCAATGTAACAGATTCAGCCAATTCACGAAAGTCAGTATTGCGTCAACAGTCATATAAGTTGGCACAGCAGCAAACCGTCCTTCCTCCCTTTCCTCCAGATCAAGTTGCTGCAGCAGGCCTGGATGCCTCCGTGTTCCGACCGATATCCGAAGACGAGTCCCGTCTTCATGCTCATCAAGAGGAGGATGAGGAAGATGATGATGTTTGTATTGATGGAGGTGGTAGTGGATGTCAAACAGCAAGGCACAGTCCATGGCCGTCGCAACCGGGAGAAATTGCTTGGCAAACGCTTCCTGTGACGATGGGCGAATGCAAACTGACCGATTCCAATAGCTCACTGTCCAATAGGCTGAGCCCTCTTCTACAAATGAGTCAGTTTCGAAGCCTCCAAAGTACAAGTCCCTATAGTTGGGAAGCCCAAGGGCCTTCTACATCACTTCATTTACCCCTCAACCCCTCCCCGCAATCTTCCTCAACAATGCATCCACACCATCAGGAGCGAATGGACACGTCAGGATCTTAAATCTGCTAAAAAATATAATGTAGTTGCCATTTTCTCTTTTAATATAATTTTGATGACATTCAAATCATAGTCCCAAAATCTAGTCCTTACTCATACTTAATTTGTTTTCTGACAAGCGTTGTTAACTCCAAAAGTCTGCAGTTTTTACTTCTGTTCATTTTAAATATGAATTAGTTAATAATTTTTCAACAACGAGCTTTTTCTCTGTTCAGCTTTTTCCATGTTTATTTTTACTCATAATTATTACCTAATCATACATTGTAATCAAGCATATCGTTAACTAATTTTAAACAAACGTGATCAGTGACGTCTCGAGAGTGGCTATAGATAAAATATTTTGCTGCTGCTCTTCCACCAATGACCAGAGATAAAGTTCTCTGTCTTCACCATTAAATGATAGCAATAACCACCATCAAATTCTACGATCAGAAAAACACATCAAGACAAGCTGTGTTTAAAGTTTGAGTTAATTACTACCATTATTACTAAAGTAAACACAGTTAATTTAAAAAAAATAACCATATATCTCTAGACGTTTGCTGCAGCAGGGAACGATTAGACTAAATAAAATATCATCATTCACCGTTTTATCTAAATATTAGGTAGTATAAGAGGTATAAGTTTTTTTACAAATATATTAAATGTTTTTTTTTTGTTTTCGTTTTGCAAGTCTCGTAAAACAATTTTTTATTTGCCTTCATGCCTATGTAAAATGATAAGCGCCACACGCAAACTTTTAAATTTTAAGTTTTTTTTAATAGAGATCTAGAACTGAATTTTTTGATGACTACGATTGTAAAACTGGTATATAAAAACGGTTGAAAAATACGGATGCAGAGTATAATATCTCTTGGAATCATAAACAGGTATATTGATAAATCTTCAGGAAGAAAAACTGCTGTATTTGTATTGTAAGATAGTATAAACATACAACTATAATATTATTATCTATATTTATACATAAAACGTATTACATAAGTTATTTATTGTAAAAGAAGGGAAGTCATTTTTCCGGTGCGAGAAAAGAATATTTCTACTATAAATGAACTGCTAGGAAAAAAGTAATATTTTATCAAGATCAGGCTTTCAATAAGCCAACAAGTTTTGTAGTGAAAGTAAAATTTAAGTAAAATGAATTATGTAAGCTGCTAGTCGTTGCCTCCTTCGTATGCCAAAAATTTATGACGGAGAAAGGATCTAAAACAGTTGCATACATACAACATACCTATATCTGTAAATGTGCAAGGGAGAGAAGAAAAAAATGTTATTTTATTGAAAAGAGAACGATACACAAAAAAAAAATCACATCTACACAATATTAATTAAAAACAATGAATTATCCCGCAGAATATTACAAGAAGTTTTTTTGATTGTCCGTTGTTCCTTCATTTGGTTTTTATTTTATTTATTTTAATAATTTGCTTCATCCTCATCCATTCATCGAGATTTCAAAGTTTCAATTATATAAGACTCGACCGTTAAAGGTTTTATTCATTCATTTACACAGTCTACCTGTTTGCATGCAGTTAATGTTTTATTTGATGACATTTACCCTCATAGTTTTATCTTATCCTTCACATTCCAAAACAACAGATATGATTCATTCATCGTAATTATTAATTATAGTATTCACTCCAAAAGCTGAGTTAAGCAAACAAACTGCTCGTTTACTAATTGACAAACACAAAAATATCTACCCATCATGTATACAAAGTCCTGATAAACTCTTATCATATCTTACACTAGTATTAACTAATCTACTACTAGCCATTAAGTCATTAGGCAACTTAAACTTAATGCGAGATGCAGGACAACTCCAACGCTTCTACAAAAGCAGAGAATCCTTGAAGAAGAAATTCTTAAACTTTGAATATCAAAGACAAATATTATTCTGACCTAAATCAATATAAGTCAGACTTTCTCAAAAAAATGGGTCTTTTTTCTATCACTCTTCTTCGTGGATTCTTCATAATGAATATGAAAAATGGGAACATTTGTAAATAAAATGCTCATCTACCTGACCATCATCATTTATCATCCCATCTAACTAACTTACAAGATCTCCATCTCTTTCCTCTAATTCAATAAAAAAAACAGATCTCGTACAAGCGGAGAGCTGTCGCTCGCGTACCACCATCAATCCCACAATCAAAATAAAACTATTTGTGTAATGGTTAAGGTTTAAATAAACATGTAAAACTCGAAAATGTTTTCTATGAGACTACTCTTTATACACACAACTGACAAAAACTTTGTTGCTGGTAAACGAAGATGTTTGTTCAAAAAAAATATATCTTGAAGAGAGTTAACAAATTCTCTCTAGAACCCTTACTTAAACCTGTGCAAAAACCAAAAGAATTTAGATTCAAAAATCGTAAGTTAGAGAAGTGATGGGGGATTCGATTTTTGTCAGCTTTATTAGATCTGCTTAGTTTAGAATTTAAAAAGCAGTACTTCTGGACAGAGACAAATTACGTAAAATGGCATAAATACTAACGAAAAAGTGAGATGTGAAATATGCAGATCTACCCCATATACCCCTGTATATAGAAGGCTACATTGTAAAAATTGTAAATTGAAGGAAAAATTATATACGATAGTCTGTGATGACACGATAATAAAAAAAAGATTAGCTACTACTGTCCTATAAATACCTACATAATATATTATTATTATATATCTGTACTGTACGATGATGACGCGATTCGTGCAAAACTGTACCATGCATATAGTTAAGCTAAATTGAGATATTTAATATTTAAAAAAAATACACACAAATATATCAATCAAATAGAGTATAATAATAATTATTATCAAAGAAATAAAAATTGAAGGAAGAGGTTAGTAGTAACTGACCATCAATTTATTTCCCACACCAGAACAGATTGATAACTAATGACAATGACAATTTAAAGAATGTGAAGTTTCAAAGGGTTTTCAGCATGATAAGGGCGAAGTGATCTGGTTCCAGGTCCTCTTTCTTAAATACAGGATTTCCTTCATAGTCCATCAGCTCATCGTAATCCATTCGGGACTGTTGCTCGAAGCCCCGTTTCTTGGTGGCTTGTTTTGTATAAGGACTGGTGACAGCGACGAGAGCGTGTTTGTAGCCTTCAGCTTTGAGGAACTCGATGGACCTGTCGTAAAACTCCCCGGCTAGTCCTTGATTACGGAAATCCCGTGAGGTGGAGGCGATAAAGAACTCGGCCCAGGAGGAAATCCCATGGCGCTTGCTAACGTCTGCTCTCTCTTCAAGCTCATTCACGAATTTGAGGAGGACCTGAGCGCTTCTGGATTTGAGTGGGATGGCATCGAAGGTTACGTCCGGGGTGTGTTTGAATGTGATTCTTGCTCCGGCAATCTGTTTGGTTTGAAAATGCGTTTTGATATGTTTCAGAAACTGTTTCTGAAAAATTACTCTTTTACGATTAGTGATTTGGATACGTACCTTCCCCGTTGGGACATGCTCCACCAGAAAGCTCATTTCATCCTTAAGGAAGTACTCGATTACGAGGTTAATATCGTCAGCAAATTCCTGACTCCACCCTAGCAGTTTTGATGTAGGTTCATCCCTCACGAAGTTGTCGGCAATGTGCTCAAATACGGCGGGATGATCTGCTGGAAGAATTCTCCGGAATCGGAAGTCCTTCCAGTCTCCCTCGATTTTCTTGTAGCTTTCTTCCGAAGGCATTTCAGGTACTGAATATGAATTCCTAAAAAATTATGTCGGATTAAGTACAGATAGGATGATTCGATTATACTAATGACAAATTTTAAATTATAACAGACAATCAAAAATAAAGAGCTATATTACCTATTTATCGTTAACTTCACTTGTTAAATCAGACCTACAATTCCTGCCTTCTTAACACTAACACTACCCAGTTTAAGAAAAGATCACGGACGTGTTGTGCTGATGCGATATCCGACGTTGACTGACTATGTTAATCCTCATGCACGCCTCGCCTGTCTGGATGTATTCGTTGTCAACTCCACATACCTTTCAAAAATCTGGCGATTGTTCTCGTCTCGTTAAAATGAATGCAGCCTTGCCATGTCATTATCCACATGTCATTTAGAAGTTGGGATTTGAGATGCTGGGAATATAATTATATTATAGATTTTTACCACGCACACGCAACAACCAGTCTGACATGAAAAAAAATCATCAGAGATGCTGTCCATCCTTTGTCCATTACAGCTAAGCTTCTGAAGCTCTTCATTATCCACTTAGGTAGCTTGGATTTAGTTTGATAGATACCAAAAGTCATAAAAGCATTTCGTCATGCATTTGTTGGCCAGTTTATGGGCTAAATTAATTCCAAGGCCAGGCCAGTATGCTTCAGTGTGTAATGAGATGTCCTGGCCTTAGTTGTGGTTGTGGATTTACCTTATCTGTTGTCTAGACTCACGTGGAGTTACAGCAATGAATGTAATCATTGTACTGCGAGCACAATACGTGAAATGTAAAATGTTTTTCAGTAATCATTACTACTAATATTCTGCTTACTTTTCCGTAATTGAATGGCGAAGCACTTCTGGATGCTGCTGGACCACAAATGACTAAATGTGTTACCTCAATTAACAAATATGCAACGCTATTTTCTTTTCCTTAATCATATTTTTCAGCTCATTTTGTGGATAGCGAAAATATGCCAACACGAAAAACATGCTATGAAAAATACTAAAGAGGATTACATTACAAGAAATAGAAGCCATATGATGATGAGATTTACTAAAGATACAATTATTTCTGGAAATAAATTGGCGCAAATAAATTTCGAAGCATAAACATTTCAAACGCAACGACTTTAACAAGCTACTTTGTATGCAATGTCAAACGTACGTCGATTATACATTAATTAATTACATTATGCTAGTTATATTTAACTTGACAAACCTCATCAAGGGAAGATTTTATTTTCTAATATAACGTTCGTATTGTTGGTTTTCAATTGTCTAGTTACAATCTGACGTGTTCAAAGTTTGTTCTACAAAGTTCTAATGTTAACTAGCGCAAAGTGATGGTCCGGCTGGAGAATTGCCTTGTCAAACACAGGCTTTCCGTCGTAATCCATTAAATTTTCATAGTTCATCCGGGTCAACTGCTCAAAGTCACGGTTCTTTGTGGCACGCTTCGTCCAAGGACTTGTTACGATGACAAGCGCATGCTTGTACCCCTCCGCCCGGAGGAACTCAATGGATCTGTTGTAAAATTCCCCAGCAATCCCTTGATTTCTGAAGTCACGGGAAGTTGAAGCGATCACGAATTCAGCCCAGCAATCAGTTCCCTTTTTGCCAGGAACATCAGCCATTGCCACGATGTCGTTGTAGAACTTAAAAAAGATTTGACCGCTTCTCGTATGAAGTGGGATTTTATTTAGCGCAGCAGCGCTTGCGGGTCGATGGTTAGCTGTAATTCTAGCGCCAGCAATCTGGAATAGAAAGTTGGAAAATTAAATCACATTAATGGATTTTGTTTTGGATTTTTTGTCATAACCGTCATCAGCTTAAGTTTTGAACCTTTCCGGTAGGTTTATGTTCACAGACAAAGCTCAAACCATCTTCCAAAATGGGGTCAACAACACGATTCACATCATCAGCGTATCCCTGGCTCCATCCCAAAAGTTTGGACACTGCTTCATCTTTACAGTAGTGCTGCCCAATGTGCTCAAACACTGCTGCCTTGTCTTCAGGTTGGATTCTGCGGAAACGAAAGTCCTTCCAGTCCCCTTCAATCTTCTTATAACTTTCCTCGGAAGGCATGATTGTGGCTCGGCTGGTGTGCAAATTATTTTCCACGCGCACTTAGGGAAGGTAGGTGGGCAAATGGAAGATGACGAAGGAATAGCAGAGATAAATAATTTTTGGAATAAAATGGAAGGATCCAACCACTTAGCAAGTAAATAAGTAATAGCAGTGATGCCGTAGGTTATCTATTTGAGAGCTTATTAAACGAAGAAGTATAATTATAGCAGGGTTTGTGATGATCTCATACATACTTTGATTCTTGTTGCTAAACCTGCTAGCATTTAGTGCTCACCTCTGTTGTCAATCTTGTCATGCTTTGTTGCACATTTGGGCTTAATGATTGCGTGCAATACAGAGCCATAAAATGGACAAAGGTTTTTATTCAATAAAAAGGCAATTGCCAGGCAGTCAGACCCGACCCATATCATCACTCCAGTCGTGTCATAGTTATGTACATGAAAAGTCGCTTATGATGTCAAAGGAGACGTCCATGCCAAGGACTAATGAGACTAGCTACTCACTCTTTTACGAAACTATTGAAACTTGAAACCGATCTCATCTCATCTTTTTTTTTTAGTTCTACTTCCAGCACGCTCCTGACTATGATTCTCCAAAGAGGTGTCTGCCAGTCCACACTTAAAGCTGTTTCATGAGCCCACTCAACAACTAAGGAGAATTATAGAACTTGAACGATCGCTTGAAGGTCGTCAACTTTATAGGCTACTTAGCCCAAAAATCTGTCTTGTTATGTAACAAGTAACAGCAGCAGATGTCAACAAAAAGACAGGACAAGAATTTTTTCTTTAAAAGTAAGTGGTCAGCATTTTGCGTTTTTTTTTGCAGGGTAAGACAAGCTAAAGCTAACAAGCTAGACAAAGTAATAGTATGAAGGGGAAACTTTCTGGGATTCGAGATGTAAAGAGAGAAGGTGAAGGTTGCTGTTTTTGGAGGGAAGATGGAGCATGAAATGGATTCCTTGAAAGAACGCTTAGCTTGTTTCACAGAATAATGGAATAGGGAAGAATTTTTGTCAACCCTTTCTCTGGGCTGGGAGTAGGCTGTATAAGTGGTTGGTAGGGTTGACGTTGTTGTAGTGTAGTACTAATAGTACTTATATACTTTTCAAGTTTCGTCTAGACCTTACCCTAGACACATTTTGTGAGTTGTGATTTGATGCCTGGAGAAGATAAGCCATCTTTTGAGAAATGACTTTCGTCTTTATCTCCTTCGTAAAAGTATCGGGCAAAGGCAAGCACTTTCTCTTTTAGGTGGATGTCTCCAGTCCCGTGAAATAACATTCCGTGAAATATGAGCTGCGAGATGTGATATGAGATGTAAAGATCACATATCACAACATAGCACTTGAAGATAAAGATGTGAAAGGGAAATGCCCTGGAAATCGTCATTTGTTCGCACTTACTTTCCTTTAGGCTCTGCCATGAAAAACGCCGAGGAAAAACCTTTTAGTACGAAATCACATAAATATGTTGTTTTATTATCACCGAAATAGTTTTAGAAGTTTAATAGAATTAAGTATTTCAATTAGTCATACTTTTATGTACAGTACAGGCAAAACAGACACACAGCAAGCACAATAATTTTGTGCCTGCATTTTGGAAAATTGTGCATACTTTTTAGAACTACAGTGTATAGTTAGTTAATTAATGTACACACATATTCGAATTTTTTTACATTTAACATTATTTGCAAGTCTACAAATGTATATACAAGATATAATGGAATTAGCTGTAAAAGGATTTTCGATTAGCTTACAGTTAGTTCTGTTTGATTAATCGACAATTACTTACTGACTAATCACGGGGTAGTCGACTTGCTGGAGTATACAATGAAAACATTTAAAATTATGTGTGTAGAAAAATGATTAGAATCTATAATTTTTCCGACTTAAATTTTTTAAATAAGGGATTTAGTTAATATAGTACCAGTACCGCTTTTACCGCCCGTCCCACTCAAATACTCGTTGCATAAGCTTAAACATATCACGTACTAAAAATTTGATCTTGTTGCATAAACGGTGACTGCGATGCTGCCATTTCCAGATGGAAATGTTTAATTGAGTATAAATTATTACTGCTATCATCCATATTAATTCTTAATTTCTTAAAGTATATAGTTGAGATTGAACTAAGAATATTTAGAAGACTAAACCCGACCTTGGAACTACTATTATCATGCCAAATACAGCAATACGGCCAGAAACATGAGCCGTTGAGAAAATTGACCTTTGACATGCTGTGATAGTGGCGGTAAGCTGAAGTCGTGAGAGTTGTAAATAAAAAGTATCCCATTGTTTGGATTGCTCCGGAGTACTGAAGTAATAAGAGGAATGCAACAGCCACTTTGTAAAGCTTTGTTTGTTCGTCCTTTGTTGTTGAGCTGATGAGCTTTAAGGAAACTCCGCTTGATGAGCCTGTGATGAATTTAATAATTTTTTTTTCAAGTTAGAATGTTGCGATACAGTTAGAAAATTCATTTAAAATTCAAAGTTTTTGCTCAAAATACCTGGCGGATATGTTTCTCGGCTCTCTAGAACAGGAGCTTTCTGGGGTCGGTCACCCTCCACGCTCTCTTCGTTGCTCCGCCAGTAGAGGGTATCAATGGTGGCCAAACACTTCAGTTTGAGATCCCCCTTCTTGAAATGCTTCTGCCGAACCTAAAATAATATTTGTGAGGGATACTCTTTTAAATACTGGGAGAATCATCATTCGAAACACTTCAAAAAACTTGATTTCCCTTACCCTAAATTCCAATCCGAGGTTTGAAGTTTGTAAGCCATCTTCATCGATTATGATTGGGTAGTCTAGAAGATATAGCTCCTCAGCCTAAAATTGCAAAAACAAATATTTCCTGAAAATCTTCACAATATCGAAATTTTTCATATTCATCTGCAAAACGACAGGTCTGACTACTTACAGGCTCTTGATTGATGTACCATGAGAGTTTTGCAGCCGGTCTGGATCGAGACGAAGTACAATTAACGCTGACCAAATCACCGATGTGGTACCTGGGTCGCACCCCATCAATCTGAGGTCCGCTCGCATCCGGCAAATCTTTGTAATCATTAAAACAGCATCCATACAGTTTAAATTTTAATTACGACAAAATGAAGTGTATATACTATCACAAAATGAACTATCACATTCTTACCAACGACTACCATCGGTTTTTGATTGGTGACAGTTTTGAAGGAAGGAGCTTCTCCGGATACCTCACATCTGTATTCGCCTGTACTGTTCCCATCCACAAGTCTCAAAAGTACTGCCGTGTCGGAGGATCCGGGCAACTATAATCAATTTAATGAAAGAAATTTTGAAGAATTTCGTTTTCCAAAATAAACTTGGCAAATTGACCATTAGTCATAAATTAAATTACTTACATCAACATAGACACCTTGCTGAGTGAAAACCTGCGCGGGTGGATCATCCTCCGGAAGGAATCGAAAAAATTCCTGGTTGTTCTTGAACCACTTGACAGAGTACAAAGCTTCCCCTTGCAGATCATAATGGCATTCCAGGCGAACCGGTTGTCCTCGAATCGTGTACGGAGGAACTTTCAGATCAACCAGGCGGAGCATGGTCACTCCTACAAAAGAAAGTTTAAAGAAATGAAAAAGAAAACAAATTAATTTTCTACTGTGTTTAAAAATAATTTTTATTTCTGGAGTTGCAACAACGGAGCAATAAAAGTGTCCATCTAGCAAAGTAGAAAGTAGTATGCAGTTCAAGAACTGTCCCATTTTTACAGTACTCCCCTCAAGGAGAAAGCTCTTAAGGCCGGTATGCATAGTTCATGGTATGATGCCACCAGCATAGTTAATACCACTCCATGTCATCATGAGAATTAAAATAAAGTCCTAATTAGAAGAAAGCACGTCACCCCTAATTTCTTCTTCATTTTTCTTCCCATGAAATAATACCCGTTCCGTGCATAGCACTATAAGTTGTTGTTTCTCAGCAAGATTATTTCTGATGACACGCAGCAGTCTTCTCCTGCTCCCATATTATTGCTGCTATGTATTGCATACTGTGATGTAAGCTGTGACTATCCTTGAAGAAAAAGGAGAGAAAAATTACGAAAGCTGTTGAAAAAACGGCACGACCTCCCTCCCATCCTTCCCCTTTCCGTTTTCCTCCTAATTAGAACAGTCTATTCTTTCCCTAAATTAAAAATTTCTCTGATGAAGAAAGCAGAGAAAAGGAGACATCAGAAGGGAACATTCTCTTCAGCAATAAACTCTGCACAACAACTTATAGCGAAAAAGGGAATGAAATGAATGCATTTTAACTAGACACGAGTCAGACACGTTCCCTTCCGCCAACGCATAAAAAATAGTGTCCTTTCTATTCCAATGACAAAGTAATTATAACTTCTTCACAGGAAATGTGGGGCAAGTTGAGACACGTCTCTTTTTTCGCATTTCTTCACACTTCCCGTTACTTCCCGCAAGTGCCTCTGTCCCCGTATCCTTTTTTTCAATGTGAGAAAGGGCAACAGAAGGAGGATAAAAAAAGGAGGCTACCCTTTTGTGTACTTTTCACTGTATCCTCTTGATACTATACCGCTTGCACACATTCATCTTTTGTATTAGGTGAATTAAGTCAAGAGGAAAAAAGTAAAGAAAGGAGGAAGGAGCTGGAGGAGGAAGGAAGTAGCCATCTCAAAAAACGGAGCAACATTTTCATTCATGATGATGATGGAACGTGGAATGAATGGGAGCGGATTAGTTGCTGTGTAGGGAAGGCAATAGCCATTCATTCATTTGGAAAGTATTTTCTTTACATGGGAGAAACGAAATAGTGGCCATTTTCCAGCGAATACGATAGTCATTTATTGCCTGGACTTTTGGGTAGTAGTGTCTGAGCCCCGAATGTTTTCAAGAAAGTACATTGACTTGAATGAAAGAATGGGAGAGTGAAATGAATAGGACATCACATCGTTCGTCCCCCTTTCCCCAGAAACTAAGTAGGGTGAAGTTTACCAAGTGCTTTCTTCGTCTTAGAAAATGAATCGCTTGTGACCATAAATTTGGCGTGAATGATGATGGGATATACTGCCACTACTCCCTAACTTTCCCTTCCTTGAGTTCATTCATTATAATCATTACTTCCTCCTCTTTATCTTGACTCCTTCTGGAAGTGGGAGAAGAAGAGTCGAGAGAAATAAATGAATGGATGTAGTCACGGAATTTGTATTTTGTCTTTAATAAAATTAAATAGGACTGTCCTAGTTAATGTAGCCAATGGGGAGGAAGAGCAGACTAACCTTTGCATTGGTGCGTAGTAGTAGTTGAGTAGTATTGCTGCGAAGTAAACTTCACAACAAACTACCGATGCTAATTTCCAGATACATATTAAATTAGACGAGTAGAATCTTAAGCCGGTACAGTTAGTTCGATGCAGTTGATATAAGCCAGAATGATGCATACATGTATCTGTATCAGCTATAGAAAGTGCTCTCAAACTTTACCACAAACTGGAAGAACCTTTTCCATTCCAGTGATTCCACCCTAAAATATTTTTCACGTTGTTATTTGAGTTAGACCCTCTTATTACGCTCTCAACGAGTGTCGTCGGGGAACGTGTCGACGAAACCAAAACCCCTCCATCCACTCAACCCCTCCTTAGGAAACCTCTTTTTAGTGCGTTGGCTGTGTGAAGCTCTCGCGTGATGAGAGTTGGAACTGCAGTGAAAACTGTGAAGTGATTCACCTTTTCAATTTTAATTGCATTTTACAATGTAAACCTCCCCTTCCACTTACACTTGAGGATGTAACGTAAAGTGAAGATGGTAAACTCACCTGTCGAAAGCTCATCTAGATAAGTGGGAATCGTTTGCTCATAGACATGAGGTGTATAAAAAACCGGAAGATGAATTAGTAAGGATTATTATAAAAACAAATAGTTTTTAGGTTGATGGAGCATAAAATGGAGTAAACTAAATAACGGCAGTGTATAAGTTGACCGGTACGTGACAGGAGTACCTTCGGCTGTGCAGCTACCTGCGACTGACTCATAATTAGGAAAATAACCAGTAATTCCGACCCAATCCCACTCCAAAGCCAATATCCCATCATCATCCATTTCGTTTCATTTTTTAAAAAGTTCCCTATTTGAAATGTCAGGTAAGCTAGGTAATACCCCACTTGGTTTTCTGGTATTCCTACAGGGTAATAATCATTATCCTTCATTATTTTCAGCGCTAGGTTTTGCTACCTCCATACCAACCGCTTCCACTTTCCCTCTCATTTTCTCTGCATGGAACTCAACCCGGGAGAGAACGTGGCGAGCTATTGGGAAAATTCATAATGGAGGAGGCGTGTCACATTATTTAGATTAGTCGAGAATGGGGAAGTGCTTAGGTTAGGTAATGCAAGCTGGAGGATGGGGAAAGTCGTAATGACCTCGGGAGTAGTAGCCATAATAATAATGTTAGTTGGCTGTTATGAGAATGCTATATCATGGCCTGTGATAATGAAGAACAATAATAATCTACTAATAATATGAGCTCTTACGGTGATACTGTAATATTGCGAGGGGTTGTTGTAAGTAGTATGGGATGTAATACTATTTTAGGTTTCATTTTGGATACAGCAAGACTACCCAATCATTTTATTCAGTAAGTTTTTCTGGACTCTAAGAATGTCGTCATTTGAGAGACCTCAGATGGCTGATGGATAGTGTAAATTGGAATGGTGGTTTTTAACAGCTTAAAATTACCAAAGTCGCGTTTCACTTTTTTTGAAATTTGGATCGGTTTTATTTTTTGAATTTTTGGACTTACACAACCGATTCCATCGTAGGAATCATAGAAATCATAGGTTGGTTATGAATATGATGGTAAATATTTTAGAATGCAGATGGATCGGAACATCTAGAAATCTGCTGATTGTGAAACATGCTTTTGGGTCAAATAAAAATTAAACCATGCCATGTCATGTCACTCTCATTAATACTCGAGAAATTCATGAATTCATCTCATCAATTCTGCTACATCGAAAAATCTATTTCATTAACGTCTTCTTCATATCTCCGCCTGAATAAATAATTTAAACAATTGAGCAGCCGCGATTAAATCGCGTGTGTGAGAAATGCGAAAAGAAAAACAACAGTTAGATACGACCTTTGTCTCTCCTTTCCTGGAGACTAACTAAAAATGCGACGAAAAATGAAGTTGTAGCTGATTAGAAACGCACACAAAGAGAAAGAGACACTGTTTTGATATTAAAACCTGATATGAGCTTTATTCCTCGAACAAGAAAGTATGTCATTTTATTCTGAATTTCTTAGCGATTTTTCCTCGTTCCGCTACCTCAACCCTTTTTTGACGGTTTATGTAACTCAATATTTTAATTCCTTATACGATTTCATCCACCGGATCGGAGGAGTTCATTTTCATTTAATGGTTATTTTTCCTTCCAGGCTTGAATACTTTGTCTTATTATTCTGCGATTGTGCCTTTCTTTTCCTTTCCAAACAGAAATGTTCCTTTTGCCCTTCTTCCGCATGTAAAGAAAAGCATGAACATTCACCTTTGTCTTCATGTTTTATCTTCGCATTCATCCCTGCCTATGTGGATTGTCGCCCTCCTTTTCTTCTTTTCCTTCTTCGTGTACTGCTTCGGAGCACTTAAACTTGTGAATAAATAATTAGCCAAGTGTGGAAATTCAATGGGAGTGAAAAAAACAATTAATCTTCGTTAACAACCACACGAAGAGCCTCTCTCCTCCATTCCCATCCCTTCCCCCTCCTCACAATACAATAAGGGGAAATGGATGTGCCCATATTATTATGTACTCCTCTTCAATCCCACCCAGCCCATTCTCCCATCATCCTTAAACACCAAACTAAAGAGGCAGAGCCAACAACTTGTTCAATTGGCACAAAATACATGGAAAAGACAAGGGAAAACAAAGGAAAAGTAGGAAATGGCAGACACCAAACATAACACGACAACTTTCTCTTTACGCACGGTTGGATGAGCAATTACCGGGTTTTATGTAAGCGTATTCCATAATATTCCATGTATGTCTTCCGAGGATAATAATGACGATGATCAGAATCAGAAGCAGGATCATATGTAAGAGCTCTCATTGCAGGATATGTAACTCTGAAAATGACGATCCGGAGCTCACCCCTTAGCTTTCCGGAGGACGTTGACTAATCCCTCTAAATATCTCTTCCCTTCCGCGTTCTCCTCATCACCACTGCAGTTTCAAATCTAGTCCCCCGTATATAAGTGCTCTTGGGTTTTTTGTGGTTCCCTGTGATGGCAGAAATGAATTGAGGGGGATCCCATTGTCATGTGGGTTCGTGTCAAAGTCCGATTCTCCTCGTTAGAATTTCAAATGATGGGGATGAGGATGATAAGACCGTATATTAAAGCATATTACGAGATATCTGCAGGGCTTATGTTATAGCTTATCCACTCACTCAACTCCTCTCAAAAAATGGGAGCACTTTCCACATGGATTTGTTTCGTTGGTTGCTTGATCAATGAGCACCATAATTCACACCTAGCATATCACATCACATCCTCGGAAAATGAAGAGAAAGCTGGAGCTGATATGGATGGAATGGTGGAAGCAACTGGAAGTCATATGACCTCTGAGAGAGAAAGTGGTGGTGGGATTCTCCGGAATTACTAATCCGATATTGCAATGCAGCTCTTCTTCAACTTGTTTGTCAGTGACATATGTTGTGTGATAGGGATGAACGAACGGGTCACATATACAGAGCCTTATCATATCATGGATATAGCACGGCATATGTGTCAGGAAGGGGGAGTTTTATAAGGGGATATGGATATTTTCAGCTGTCTCGAAAATTGGATTGTATGGGAAAGTGCCAAAAGTGATCAATGCAATGCAATATTCAACCATGAGCCAATTTTTTGGGTTCGCAAAAGAAGTATGACCAAATGTTACCCTTTTTCTGGTCCTGTCACTTGCAAAAATTTAGTGAACTGAGGTGGATGAGGAGGACATGTCCAAAAGTGCTCCAGATCCAGAAGCCACGTTGGTTATTTGATGGCGTGATAAAAAAGGGCTCCTGCAACTGCTGTTATTCGGTCAATAACTTCTTTCTTTTTAAGAATGTCAATTCTTGTTTCCCGAATTGTTGGACTTCATCTTCGTTTCTAGTTCGTTTTTTCAGGGTGCCAAAAAATTAAAATTGTCGAATTTAACAAAAATTGACAAAAATATTTAATTTGAACATATGCCTATTCAAAAGATCGATAGACTATGTAAAGTACATCCAACACCGTCATAAACTGCTTATCCCAAAATTATTCTTGAAGACGTTCCTCACACATCGCAACAGAAGGCATTTATTTATTACATCAAATAACTCACACGCGGAGGTTTTTGTTCGATGACATTGACAGCTTTATGCATTTCCTCGGTATGTACATGGGGCACCCTCCTCCACATCACAATTCATCACCCACTCTCGCCTTTTCTTTTCTCCCCAGACAAGTCTCTCCTCTCTCCCTACTTCAGTCAACAAACATAAATCCAACGCAGCGGAAGTATGGACTCCACACAAGAGAAACTATTGAGCTCATGTATAAATCAAATGGAGAAAGTTGAGGAGCTTAAAGCTGCACTACCAACTTTTTAAATATTTTAACAAATTGTAATGCACTCGGAAAAATACGTTTTTCATTTCATTCCTCCCTCATCCTTGAATAATAAAATAAAACTGTATCGGCATATATACATTTTCCTCTGCTTTTCTTCCTCCATATTTCTTCAACCAAACAAATTTCCGTTCTGGCTTTTCAACAGGATGGAGAGAAAATTTTACTCTCTCTTTCGCAGTATTGCCTTCATCGCAGCTTCTATTTTTGGGGAAGGAAGGGAGGGCAGGGTGGAAGGGAAGTGAAAGAAATATGTACATGTAATAAAAGGTGAGCTAAGCAGTATTTTTATTAGGCTTGGCCAGTAGCAATTCCGCGCTAGCTCGTACATGGCTAGCGCTAGCACTTTTTTTAAGGAGAAGGAAAAAAGGTCCCACCGGAGGAGCTCAAAGCTCTACTCCAAACAGTACAATACAAAATAGTATCATCATCACAAAAACGGAACCTGTTTTTCCTGCACAGGTTGCGTGCAGCCGCACCATCAACAGTCGTCAATTCCAACCAAACCAAGCCAAAAAAACAAAATCCCACTTTGAACAACAGTCCCAAAAGGAAGCTAACTCTCAATGTGAGTTTGAAAAGGCTTCCATTTCACTTTCTCTGCCACCCACATCCACATTATACTCCTCCAGACTTACATATAGTACATAGTACATTGAAGTTGTGAATAATTATATACATAACGTACCTACCTATACCTAATGTACAGAATTCCCGCAGGTATATGAACACGGGATGAGGTCATTTCAGTCCTCTGTCTACTTATGCTAGGAAATGTGTATTTCAGTGGAAATTATGTATCGTGAACAAATGTAATCATTTCAAATCTTGAGATTAGGCTCAAAGAGGCGGCTGATAAACTCTTAGGAAAGTGCGTTCAATGTGAAAGCCAGACATTTCAAGTAGGCATGGAGGTGGTCGGACGGGATAATGTATTGATTCAAGAGAGAGTAATTAACGTATTCATGATAGGCAGAGGTGAAACTATTTATGTAAGCTGGAGAGTACGATTGAGATAAAGCTAAACCTGGTGTTGATAATCCATGTTACAACAAATTGGCTTTCACCAGAAAAAATTCAAGGAATTCATTTTTTTAACATGGCAAGGCATGTACTCAGATTATAAAGATTTAGGATGAATAAACTCCTTTTTTCATCTCAGTGGGGATCGCATTGCATGCTAAAAATCATTTCTTCTTTTTTACCTGGCTTTCCGTTCCAATTTTTTATATTCTCTGAAACGACTAAACTGTGAATGGACTAATTCACGGAAAACCCCAACTGGCCTCTCAATACAAAAGGCCTTTTGTCTTTAGACTTTCCATTTAAAAATCTTTAGCAAATTGTGGAATCTTTATTTTTCAGAGAAATCAAAGATGTGAGCAATGATTTTCAGTGAACTTAGATAGTGCATTAAGCAAAGTACTTCGTAGGAAAAGTTAGGTAAAAGATGGAGAGATTCTTTCCTCCAATCGTTCCTGGAATTAGCGGCAGAGGATATGAAAGTTTTCTTGGTTTTACGATAACGAAGTAGAATTAAAAAAGGTAGTTTACTCCAATCCCCAAAAAAAAAGTTTGCACGCACATGAGAACTTTTTTTGTCAAATGAAGGAAAAGCTACTAATTTCTTTCATTGTTCTTTACTGCTATTTTTTCAGGCTAAAGATGTGGTTTGCTTGTTGTGGATCGCGAATGCTCAAGGTAAAGGAAGGGGATGTTACTCTGACCTAGTTCCAATTTGATGGCAATATGATAAAACATGCATAAAAAATCCCTCCGAGAAAGTATTTTTTACCTAATTGGATTCCCCCTAATTATTCCCTAGCTCGGAGATCCCAGTAACTAACTGACTGGGGTAAACAAATAAAGTAACAGATTAGTTTGCTGAATTATCGCTGATTTTTAAAAACGGAATTCAAATTTTGATTTTGCAAGTCAGGACCAAAGTTTGGTTTACTCAAATTTAGAACCGAAAAAACTTGAATGGTTGCTTGATACGTACTGCCTAGGAGAATGGGTCAAATTTGGATAGCTGACTAATTCTGTAAGCTTCTATACATGGGAATTTAAAATAAAAAATGGAGTTGATAACCAGGTCAATAGTCAGAAAAACGTGGTTACAGTAAGACATGCAAACACTGCATTGCACGGCAGTAAGTCTACCAAAAAGGGCTTCGGGGGTGACACAGACATAGATAAAAGTGCCTGTCCTACTATATTCCTACTTAATGGATGAATGGCCATAAATATTGGAATGTGTATTCCAACGGTCTGTTTTACACGGAGCCAACATAACATAAACGAATGGAAAATGGGACTACACACCATCCACTCTACAACACCACCACCTAAGCCATCAACAGACGGAGTCACATTAGTTCCAACAACAGGAAAAGGCAATAAATTGATTAGAAGCCATAAACTTGAGATTTCCCGTAGTTGCCCGAGATTTTAATGAATTTGCACTTGGCTTCCTTCCACAACGGAGATCCGCCGTACCGGCCCCATCCCATCCCAAGAAGTATAGAATGAACTTGAGCATTTTTTACTTATAAATTGCATAACGAGGAGAGTGAGAGAACACACCTAACCCACATTGTTGTCAGTGGGAAACTTATGGTCTTCGCCAGCTTTCCTCTTTCACTAGCCACATGGGCGTGTTGCAATAAACGGACTTTCCAGAGAAAATTATGACCAAACGCATATTCCCCTCACGAGTTGATAAAGTGGAGGCGAGGAGAAAGATGAATGAAATTTCAAAGAGAGCCAGATAAAAAAGTCTTCTTCCGCACACCGCAATGTTGTTCTCCCGAATCATCATCATCAGCATGAAGATATTCAGCCTCAGGTTCTAGATTTGTCTTGCACATCTTTTCTGGGTCAAGAAGAGTTTCGTGCGGACGTTGCCAACTTTCTGAAGCCTGACTTTCTCCTCTTCCCTTTTGGAGAATAATAGGGAGGAAAAGAGAGCCACTACTTACGTATGTACTTAAATATGGAGCAACAATAATCATTTTAATAATCCCAGACACATATAGTACATAGTTTTTTAATATAGAATTCCGCTAACCCGAGATTGCATGCATTGACGCACTATTTTTTTCTGGCTTGGCTCAACTCAAGTTGACTTATAATGAACACTGTACAAGAACTATAATCCAGCTGACGCTTTTTAATAGAGGGTAGGGAAGAAATAAAGAGCTGGCACGAGGAACATAAAAATATCCAAAATATGTTAGGTTCTCGCTTTCCCCTCCGAGATACACATTCTTTACATGGGAGACGTTTTTTTAAAAAAAAAAGCTTTAAAATGTTATCTGTATCCTCTGGGATATGAAAAATCTGGGAACACCACACAACAACACTTTCAGTTGGCCTCACTACTCCCTCACCACAAAAATTCACTTGCACTACTTGATGCTTTCTCCTAGAGACTTGGACTGGGATTTTTTTCTCAAGAAGTGTAATAAAAACTGTTCCTTTTTTTATATAAATAACCGTGTAACCCACTGAAAGGAAGTCCTTTCTCTCTCCAGACAATGGAGAAATTCTGGAAATATATTATATTTTAAATAGAGGAACAGCCTTTGCCATGCCCGGAGCTCTTGGGTAGGAAAAAGGATCCATCCCTCTTTAAGATTTCACCCACATTTCCATTTAACTGTCACTATATCACTGGGAGAGGACATGGGGCCAGGGACTAAATGTGATTGTATGTATCGCTCATGGCGTGGTGTGTGGTGTGGGTTGCATGCAAGCCATTATTGCTTTTCCCCAAAGGTCACCACCACCACTCACCCGACCGGAGAGGAAACGTTGAAAGGGAAAAACATGAAGGATGGGAGTTTCTTCCCCATTACTGTAAGGGGACTTGGAGCATCACATCATATTTTTTATAAGGGGAAGGGCCTGAAAGGAAAGGAAGAAACAGATGAAACTAATGATACACAAATCTGTAGTGGATGACTGAAATGAAATGTTTTCCAAGTTCGTCTCAGAATAGGAATAGGCCCTTTTTCAAAGAGAAGACACTTGAACAGCGGTAGAAAGAAGGGTTCGGCTCAGTTTTAACTTCTTTAGTGGGAATTGTGCAGGCGGGACCAGTGTTTCCCCTAGTTCCTTCCAAGCTGGAAGCAATAACTGACCCATTTGTTTACTATCCTTAAAGTTTATCCCTTTTAAAATAATGCATTCAGCAAGAGCATCCGGAAAACAATAATATATTGAGGACATAAATATATATCGGAATACGATTTGGATAAAAAGAAAATTGGGAAGGAATAACAAGACATTTTCTTCAATTCCATGGAATGCCATTTCCATCATTTCCCATAACCGTATGACATGGCTGTAAAATAGAAAAAACTAAAAAAAAAGTGTAGTTTGAAAAAGGAAAAGTTTAGAAAAAGAAGATGAAGGAAAAAGTTGAAAAGAAATAGGGAATGATAACTTTTGGCAAAATGTTCTGCAATTCCGATATCTTTGACCACGGCACGACATGACCATGGTTAATTTTCTCCTCGCTTTCCAGCTCCCTAACCCTGTGCAATAGAGGGAAATATATAAAACGTGCAATGTTTGCCCCATAAAAACAAAGAAGTCTGGGATAAATGGAATGAAGTTTCTTCTTTCCCGTATGGATCCTCTGTATTATTGCTCAGAGCTTATTTATGATTCTAATATTGTGTGCCATGCATGGTATGATCGTCCATTTCCACAGTTATTGTTGCGCCCGTCCTGTGGTTTCCCGATAACAACACTGTAGCCTCCCCCATACCATCGTACACCACAATCCCAAGCCATAGGACTAATAACGGCATTTTATATTGCATCTACCGCCCTGCCAATCCAGAGAACGGGGCGGAAAGAAAATGTGATCCGTGAAATATAATCCGCCGCTCGTTCCTGTCCTCCTCTCCCAAATCCGTAACGAATATGTAGGTACGTAACCCTTCTTTTCATTGTAGGAATTGTAGCTGGAGCTGACTGTGAGTGACTGAAACAAAGGGAAGAAACGCGGACAGTTTGGCGGAAATGCCTTACAGGCAGTGAACAGTAGGACGAGGACACGAGGTCGTGCTGATAATTCCATTCTCATCATTATTGCCTTTACTTATTATTCTTCTTCCACCCGGACAGTTATCCAACAATGCCATGTTCAACGTAGCACACCGCCACTGCCACAATAATAATCATAATAATAATAACCGTAACGGTTGATAGTGAGACGGAATGGGAATGAGGATATGACAACTTTTTAAGCTGAAACTGAACACGGGGAAAAGTGAAAGTCACGAGCAACAGTCTCCGAATAGCAGAATGGTTCGAGTTTGGTATATGTAACAGGGAAAGTTTTGAATGCCGTCATCATCATCCACATGGACTGCCATTGTAAGAGGGGAACTTCCGGTATTTCTAGCCACTAGGGAGAAAACTAAGTGAGTTAGCTTTTGCAATCAGCTAAGCCCATGTCACTCTTTATTCATTACAAGTGAGTGAGAAACCGGAAAGGGTAACGCTGAAAGTGTTATATTTGTCATGTAGCTGAGCCAAGTAGCCCTGCAGGTTACTCATGAGAAGGGTTACACACTGCTTCCGATGTTTGTTCAAGCTCAGTCAGTCCTCATCTCATACCAGAACCGGAATTATTTCACACCGTAATATCAACATCATCATCTCAAATGATAGGATGTTCGTTTCAAATGGTAGTAGCCTAAATCAAATGTAATTGCAAGGAAAACAAAATACTGACTAGTTTGAGACTAATAAAAAGGAAAAGAAAAACTTCAGTTTTCACCATGTCCCCCTTTTCCTGCTTGTGATGTTTAAAAAAATATATTTCAATATTCAATTTCTTACTTTTATTAGAAAATTGAATGGCGAGAGAAACATTTTCCTACTCTTGATGAAAACACTATTCGGGATTTTCTTTTCCTTTAATCATTTCCGGCTTTTTCATTCTACTCTGCACTCTGCACCACCATTGTTCGCTGTTGCAGTTCAGTTTTAGTCCCAAGAAGTATCCTCATCACCATCTAAAGTATCAGAGATACAGGAACGGAAGAAATATGACCGGAAAAGTTAAAAAGGAATATCTAAATAAAAAGGCGGCTACTTTCTTTGACTTCCAAATACAAAGAGTTATGAGTACATACGCTAGTGCAATCATCACTTCCATTTTTATACATCCGCTTGCAATACTTTCTCCTCTTCCTTTTCATGAAAATTCTCACGGAAAGGGAAGAGAAAATGAAAGGCATGTTTCCGGAAACCACTTTATTCTTAAAAATATATACCTATAGAGAGAAAAGCCATGTATGGAAATGCTCCCTGAATCAGGATTATCATGAAGTACTCTTCAACCCTTTCATTGTGTCCTTGGAAGAATATAATACAATCCACCCGGATTTTTTTTACATTAAGCCTTTTCAAGAAACGAAAAGGGAAAACTTCCTTTTATTGTTGAACATGCATTTCACGTAGGGACGTCCGCTAAAATAACCCACCGCAGTAACAACATCACCATCATTCCAGACAAACAAATGTTGATAGTGCGGTGGGGGTAGTGGTGATGTGTGTTTTTCTATACTGTGGGTACATAGAATGGTCTTATAGCATTTAAAAACGAAACTTTCTCAATTTCATTTTCTCCCTACTGCTGGGTGGTTTATGGACTAGGAATAAAACCATGTTTGGAGTTACCCCGAAAACTACGCATTTCTGGAATGCTTTTCAACATTTCTTTTCCCCCATGATTTCCGGTTCGACTCAATCAAATAAATGGGGCAAAATCGTGATTTCACAGATTAAGCAATGATAACGTTTCGTTTTTCTATTTTGCAAGAAATTTCTTAAAACACGAGACTTTTAGCACCTACCTCAAGTAGTTTCTTATTTGTAACTTTAATAAACGAATTAATGGAACGAAATGCAAAAAAATACTTAGCTCCCCCGCCGGCGATATATGAGAATATGACCCATTATTTAGCAGAACTCACTACTACAATTATGAAATTTACATAAAATCGATTTACTTCTCAAGGTATTACTGAGGTTATGCTTGCATGTTATAAATAATTGTTACAAAGTAGGGTTCAAAACGCACAACCACCCCGTGTCGTGCTATGCAAGCGTAAAAACTCATTTGTACTGTAAAAACTGCTACCTTCGGTTAAAGACAGTCAACTTAAGAGAAAGCTGATAATTAAATGGATATTAAATTTTCAGGATGACGTAATCAATCTAAAAATTAGTACCTTCGATTTAAAATAAAATCTTACCCCGCAACAGAAACGCCAAGACGGACAGTGCCACAAAACACGTCAATTGAAGCATCTTCCTTGTTGTTTCTTATTCCCCCGATAAAAACTCGAAAAGTTGATGCTGATAGCAATTAACTTTATTTTATTGCAATAAAATCCGTCTACAGAATTTGGATGTAGATTAACTCGCTCGGATTGAATTACTGCTTTCTTTAGATATAAATCGTCATAAAATGGTGATGAGATGAGGGATGTGATGGTGAACTGGAAGCACACTCTAGATATATCTTCCTTCTGTCGCAGTAATAAAAGATGGCAATAAATTTACAGGTACTTTTAAGATGGTTGCAATAAGGTAGAATGTCGATTGAAATTACGTTGAATTTTTATACTCACATTCGGTTCTATTTTCCTAATTTATTGAATTGCTGCTGATATTTTTACTACTGACTTAAGTAAACCAGGTAGGTATAATCGTACAGGAACTAGTTTTCAAAAATTATTTTACGACTGTTTAACAACCTTTTTAAGAGTTCAGTTTATTTACTAATATCTACAAGACCGTAAAACATTTTTAGGAAAAGGAAGAACGGTCTTTGAAAAATGGGGAAGAAAGTTATTTTATGGATTTATTTTCACTTGGAAATAATTAAAACGGAATTTTGTTCAAAACAGCCACTAAATTCTTCGAATTACCTACTTTACTGATTAATAAGTATCTTTTAACAATCCCACTTGGACTTCGCTCCTTCGATTAGAAACCTCACTACGTTTTAGTTGAATTACTTGTTTCAGTCCGTCAAACCGGGAAGCAACGATATATACTTACGCATCGGATTTAGTTTTTTGGGTGAAAGTTGGCAAGTATAGAATGCTGTAACTGTAATATGAAACAAAAATCATTCGAGATATTATGGGTCCTTTTTCTAAACAACACTTCTACATTTATTTGTTCTGTTTAAAGTCATCCGTGTACTTTGGCTTGTCTTCAAAATTGATTCTTTTCTTTTCAGAATTGGATGGTGATGTGCAAAATTCGCAGAATCAGGGAAACATGAGAAATTGCACAGACTTTCTTGGTTCGTTGGCTTTCCACTTCACATATGACTCTAGGTACTTATGTTTCTGCAAAAGGTTTTGTTCCACCTTCACTATTGTACGGATATGGTGCAGAGATTAATTAATGCGTTGTTTTTCCTTCTCCACTTCCGCCTCCATCCCTCCATTAGCTTTTCCACTGCAGTGGGTGTTCAGCTCAGTATGTCTGGGAAGAAAGTAGTCTATTGTGCAGATAAAAGAAGCAGATAAATGGGAGTTAGAAGCGAAAAGATTTCTTTCTGCTTGTTTTAGTTTTGTTGTTTTATTCCTTCCCTTCCTCCAAAAGTCGGAAGGGCACAACAAAGGGTTAGAACAGAAAATCCTTTCTTTTCCCCTTGCCTCCCTTGTGTTTCCTTCTTTTCGTTAGCAGAAGATACTCAAATGAAAACAAAGGGTGGATGAAACACACATGCCGAAAGCATTTTTTTCTCCAGAAAATATTTTTTCAGCAGTTACTCAAACGCGAAATGTTTGAAATTGAAGAAAGTGCTAACTCCAACACTTTCTACTGACACCACTTGCACTTCACGTTCACGAACCCAGCCAAGTAAAAAAATGTTTTGTTTATTTTGTGTCCCACGTAATATCCTTCAGTTTTAGTCCCTTCTTCTGGGGAAAGTGACAGTAACGTGCACATATATCAGACGTCAGTGCAATTTCTGATACGCTGCTGTGCGTAACCCTTTCCCTGTCCCAATTTTTATGGTCGAGCCGAGTCAACTTTATATTTCCAAATATGAGCCCAGATGACAACTTAAAATGCATACCAAGCAGTGCCACAGAAGGGCTGAGAAGAAGAAGTCAAGCCAAACCAAATAATTTTATCAGTCAAACTCCAGACAGAAAGCGAGCACGGACTGTTGCATGGGCTAAGCACAACTTGCAAGTGAGCTCTCAGCCACTTGAGCTTTCAGCTTTTTTGGAAAAGGGAAAGCAGTGAAAGCAGTGAAGAAGCAAAAAAGGCTATGGCTATGTTTTGTGGGGGCAGCTAACCTAAACTAAGTCAAGCAGGAGCGAAGGAGAGTTTTCTCTAAGTAACTATATTTGCCTTTTTCTTATCGCTTTAGCTCCTTCACTTCCAGCTTATAGTTCACTTTATTTCCTTCGGAATAGGGGAGAAAACAAGGTAGTTACTACAGAAGTCTGCATAAACTTGGGTTAAACCAACCATAGAAAGAAAATAGCAGAGAAAGACGAATCTAGTCAAAACAACATAACAACAACAACAACAACATGTACCTACGCATTTACTCATTTTCTTGTATTTTTTCCCTTGAAACTAAAGTGGACTCACATTACAGTCTGTAGCTAACTAACCAGACAATGTACAATTTACATGCATAAAATAAAAAGGCTGAAAATGAAAACGAAAGTAGAATGTATGACAGGAGCTGAACAACTAGAAATTATAATTGACGAGAAAGCAGCGACGGAGCTGGAGTTGGAGTGGTTTCGAGAAAAATATTCACAAAGAAAGAAGGTGTGCTATGCGCTGTGTACTTAACTCAAATATTACTTGAAATATGCATGAAAATAACCGAAATTCTTGGGAAAATAAAATTTCATTTTCTTACAAGATTCCTGAGGAAAGTGAGTAAAGTAAACTATATCACCCGTGTCATGTCATGAAGCAAGAAGTAGGGGATGGTACTTGATAATGAATTAGGAACATTTTGCTGAGTGGAATGAACCAACGATGATAACAAACGGAGCGAAGGGGGTTAACAACAAGTTGGGAGGGAAATACCCCGAACCTTTTATTAATTGAAAAGGGTTATCCATGAATCTTCTTTAATTTTCTTTCTTAGAATGGGAAAGTAGGGACCCTGGCTGGTTTCGTATCAAGTTGTATAAATATGTTCTGGTCACAAATGATATTTGATGATGATACGCTTGTTTTACGGTGAGATAAATAGTTCACTTAATTTTGGTTCAGTGGATGTGTTTTTACACGGTTTTCCAGACGTAACCGTGCCGTAGGAGAGGTTAGGAAAATATTTTTTTGTCTATTTTCCAACGGGGTACTTTACGGAGTGCGGTTGAGTGTGGTGTGAGAGGACGCTTGTTAAACATGTATATTTATTTATAACGCTGGCGCAAAACATAAATTTCCCTCCACTCGACTTTTCTCTTCTCATTCCATATTTCTTGTTGAACTGTTATAGCTGCCACTTTTCCTGTTTAGTGGACTTTCTCCAACTACTTTTTTTTACCCTTTTTTACGGAAGAAAAGTTCGAGTCCATTTCTAATGTACACGCGGTTGCCCATGAAGATGTGAAGATCGAGAGAGGGTCGAAGTAATATAGAACCATCTGCATAACATTAGAGATTCAAAGAAGATACTTTGGTAGAGATGGAGAGAGAGAGTGTGTAAGAAAAATGCCAAGGAAAAGATTAACAAGCCCCAGTCGACAATAATTCAGTTTTTCGCTTTCCCAAAAGTAAAAGATTATTCTTGTATTTAGGAGGGTGGTAGTGGTGGTGGAGGGTATGTATTGCTAGGAAGGGTTGTAAGTATATGGTCGGTGTCGGTAGTCAAACGAAATAGGTAAATAACGACTGGAAGACGACGATGCAGGAAAGGAAAGAAAAACTGGACGTGACCTGCCTATTTAACTAGGGCCATTCCAAAAAATAAATTCTTTTCTGGCCGATTTTTACAATTCAAATCCATCTGCAATTTTCTCCCTTTTCCCTTTCTTTCCATGATTTTTATAGGAATGGGAATCCTATAAAAAAACTTCCCTTCCAAATGACGCAGAATGTCCCTGATAATTAAGGGTCATCATGATACACTTTACTTACCTAGTCTTTATAATGCCAAGGAAGAAACCCGCGAATCATGCAAATTGGTTCCCTTCCCCCGTTGTTTGCAAAAGTAATGGGCTAGCCCTTTTTCCCAGTGAGAACTTGAAAGAAAACTCGGGAGAGAAAAAAATGGGAAACCGAAGAGGAAAATAAAATAAGCGGAGCATTATGTAGAGCCTTATTTTTCTATTCCTCCAAGTTTTTTTCCCTACGTCTTGGCACACCCACTTACTTAGCCACGCTCGGAATAGCTAATAACCCCACTCATTTCTCGAACCCTGTGAAATATACATACATAGGGCATGCATATGGATGGGGAATGGGATATCGAGTCGGGGAAAGCAGGAGAGAGGAAAAAACCAGCTACTTCGGTTCAAATGGAAACTCGAACCTAACATTACATACCTAGCAGCAGCAGCAAGGCGCTGCTCTGGACTCTAACGTATACATATGCACGTAACGTAGACTCTTATCATCGGTGAAAATCCAGTCCGCGAAAGGAAAATGGGAAAGTAATATTATTATTGGGGGAGAGCTTAAACTCTAACTCTATTATAGTTAACACGTAACGGAAACTAATAGTGTAGCCTTTTCTTTGACGACTTTTCTCTCTCTTATCATATTACCATTCATATCACATCACATGCACATACACACACACGTAAAAATCCCCTTGTCATGATAGCCACTGCCACCACGACCACACATTCCACTACTCCACTCGACTCCACACTCCATGGCCAATTAAATAATACACGAGAGGGAAGAGGGAAGGTGGGAGTGTAAATGGATATTATGCATAGGAAAGCAATAGGATTATACGCTTCGGCTCGGTTATACAGCGCAGCTTATCAAGATAGACGCGGAGGGAAACTTAGCATAAAAAAGTTATATTGGAGGATGACGACCGTTCCCTTGCTCCTGAACATATCATCAGCGCTGGTCGAGATAATCACAATTAAGATTATGGGAGATAAGTAAAATGTGTGCATTTTTTAGAAGAACTTGACCACGAAGGAAAATCGGAGGTACAAGCAATATACATGCCACATACAGCTTTAGTTAAATTAATGCTAATCGTACGAGCAAGCAATTTTTTTATTTCAAACTGGAAAATATGAATGTTATGTACAAGGGGGAAACGGAAACACTGAGGAGTGTGGACTATTACGCAACGAATAAAAAGAGAGGAGAGGAATAAGTGAGCAACTTGATTCATTTTTTCCAAGAGTAAAAGCTCGGAGAAAGTAAGCACGTCTCTTCATCCATTCCTCCCCTGAGAAGCTAGTTCTTACTTGCCATTCATTTTCTCTGGAAGAAGATGGTTATCATCGGATGCAGCATTAGGAGAAAGAGAGGGAGGGAGGGAGTATGATAGAGTATGGAAGGGAGGGAGCTTGTCACAATGAGTCTACTTTGCTCGGGTGACGAGTAGGCCCTTGGGGAGATGTCATCCCTGAGCGTCATTTTGAATCTACTGTGCACCACACCATCCCTACCCCATTCCATATCTTTCTTAAGGATGATGATGATCATAATAAAACAGCAGGAGTAGTGGAAACATTTTTCTTCAGTTTTTTTTTGTAGAATTTCCTCTCTCTCTGAAGATACATACTTGTACAGCATATTAAAAGATAAAGATATGAGGAAGTGAGTGAGTGAAGTTTTATTCACCACATTCATGACGGTGGCTCGTTTTTCCTCCTTGTCTAAACATAAAAATGGCCGTATGTTGAGTTCACTATTGTACATTTTTTTTTGCAATGATGTAATCGCACTTGCAACAATATTTTTTATGAATTGTATATTGTGTACTTCTTGTCTTGTCACTCAAACTTCATTAAAACTTTTTCCGGAGAGGGGAGCAGATAAGGGGAAATGTATTATGGCTTTGTCTAAAACAAACTCCATTTCGTTTTGCATAAAAAATGAAATTTCAAGGACTGGTTTGTTTGGAAAATGTCAAAAAGAGGAAGCGAATTTGTGCGTGGCAGTCGGAAAGAGTGTCATT